>VDFB02167724.1:0-65129 GCA_007258455.2 Sequoia sempervirens
TATTGTTTTATTTAACAATTGCCGAGTATGACCGAGGCCGACTACGACCGACAACAAGTAAAATATCCGACTAACAGATGAGAGTTGTTTGGTTTGATCGCAATTGTGTATGATTTCGTAGCTTTGTTGTCCCAAATCTTTGTAAATCGTTGAGCAAGTTTGAAGAAATAAATCAAAAGGAAAATGTGCAATTTGATCCAAAGTTTCAAGTTCTATCAACGTTTGTTTTTATAATCTATTGTTTCAATCTACACCTTGGATAGGCAACGACGCCTCCTTGGAAATTTGGTGATTAATGGTTATCGTTTGATGTTGTTTTATAGTCGTATTTTAGCCTACACCTCAAGCGGGTGTGCTGTCACCTCCTCGAGAATCTTGATATCAGTTCATTGTTTTGTGTTGTTTCTAGTAATCTACTTCTCAACCTACACTTTGAATGGTCTTGCGAGTACACAAGGAATGCCATTCAATTTAAACAAGGGTACACAATTACTCTTCACTCGAGGAGGCAATCAACACCACGAAGCCCCGGTACATGTAATGTCCCCATTTTAGCTCTTCACTTTTAGGTGATTGGTAACCTATTCCCGATATCTTTGTCGGCAAAATTCGTTAGCAAGAGTAGGGTTTAAATTTGTTTGATGGGTTCTCTTAATTCGAGTTTGCTGACAGGTTGGATGTTTTGGATTTGAATTCCTTGGGTTTTGAGAGCTTCGCTTGGAGACATGACTTACCAGCGGCGGGCAACCTTTCTGAACTTACTATTTTTAGTCAGTTATGATGGCTACACCTCGGAGTTTGGGATTTTGGATTGCGGACTCTTTCTGGGTTTTCAGAAAGCTTCACAATGGTGTCGCTTGCATTACATTCTGAGCAACTTCCTGAATTTACTATTTTTAGTAAATTCTATTTTTAGCAGTGGTCCGGTCAACATCAGCTCAGTAGGCTCCCCCCTCAGTCAGTTAAGTTGGTTTGATAAATTTTGGTCTTGGGGTGCATTATGGAGAGATAAGTTCATTTATTTAAATAATGTTATATTAATGTTATATTTTAATGATATGACCCCTTGGCCTAGTGAAACAACTTTATGTTGTTTTAAAAAGAGGGACTTTGATGGGTGGTGCCTCATTTGGAAATGGATTTTAATATTCCAAAGGTTGAAGAATAAAGTGGTAAAAAGGGACGCCAACCTTTATGAAAGTCAGATTTTAATTGTTTTAAATCAATTAAGTGAAAAGTACGCCATCTTGAAGGAAGGCTTGGTTAGATCAAACCCTAAAAGCATCTTGAGATTAGGGTGCACCTTCTGGAAGCTTCTGGAGGGACTTCTCAAAAGTTATAAAAGAAATCCTTGGGTCTTCATTTTGGTTTCTTTTATCTACAGGAATGTTATGCTGCCGGATTGGCTGTGGGATTGCTTCGAGGAATGTAAGCCTCCTAGCTAGGCATTGCTTCTCGCTTGAAAGATAGTGACTAGTGGTGAGATAGTATAGTTTGAGTGTTTTGTATCTAGATTTCTGCATTATTGTCATTGCGTGGCTTTGTAGTTCAGATTTGTGCATTTTAGTGAGATTCTAGAATGGCATTTTCTTCATAGCAGATTGTTGTTTTTAATCACAAGTCAAAAAATACAAAAAGAGTTGTTCTGGGTATTGTCTCATTGGTTTTCTCTGTTGGAAGTGACCCTTCATGAATATTTGCAGATTTTAATATGAAGCTTATGATTTTATAAAACAAATTCATCATTCCTTGTAGGGTGCACTACAGGTGCCTTGGGGATGGTCACCATTAATTTATAGCCACTTTTAGCTGCCTTTCTTATAACAAACTAGGCCACCATCATTTTATAGGATTCCATTACATCAAACTTGAAGTCTTTGAAGGGTCTGTTAGAGATTGATTTATCACGAGAGGCAATTTAATTGGGTTCTGAGCACTCTTTGGTTTACATTTAAGTCTTGAATCTGTACAGATCGAAATCTTAAATCTGGTTCTTAGTGAAGAGAAATCAGTCTTGGTATTTCCATTAAGCAAGGAGAATCCTCTTAATTGATGTACGCTGTATTGTTCTAATTCTATGCTCTTGGCAGGCGATTTCTCTTCATATTGTAAGCTGAACAGTAGTACTGTCAGCCGTTCTCTAATCTTGCTTATCATGTTTTGTAACGATTACTATACATTCTGAAGTGCTTTGTAATTCTTTATATCTCCGCCCTATGGTAGCTCCATTCCCACTCCGGGTTTGAAAGCACATTCTGGGTGTTGAGTTTACTTTCAGCATTCCCGCTTATTTTCCTTAATTGCATTGTAATTCTTAGCATCTCCGTCATATGGTAGCTCCCATTCCATCTCGGATTGGAAAGCACAGTCTTGACATCGAGTTATTTTAGCTTATTAGTTGGTAGAGATCCTTTGACCATATGCTCGTCATCCTCCGACGCATTCTTGGTTAGAGTTACCTTCAGTTGCATTTTGTTTAAGGCACTGACGATCCTCTTGCCATATGACAGCCTCTCTCGTGTTGAGATTGAGTGCGCATTCTTGGCAACGAGTTATTTGTAATCTGCTGGTTTGAATTATCTAACCCTAACGGGTGCTCTCTGCATTGTTGAGTACTTAAAAAATTAAAAAAAATTGGCTCGGAATATTTCAGTGGTATCAGAGCGAAGATCCTGCCATCCTGTGCCCAATAGAGTTCACTTGACAGAGAAAACAGATTCTACATCAGAGGTCAGAGCTGAGTTAGTATTAGCTTTCAGAAGTTGCAAAGATGTTGCGTTTTCTAAGGTCCAGGGATCGTGAGAAGTTAGATTCAACTATGGCATTTGAGGACGGAAAGGTTAGTGATGCCGTAAGGGATTTCATTGAATATGCCAAATAGTTTAAAAGACAATGTGAACATGAGGCTGCCAAACTCCGTGAGCAATATCAAAACATGCTAGATGATTATAGGTACAAAGTTTCATTTGATGCCCATTTGAATTGTGTGGCATTTCTGAAGCCCGAAAAGTCGGATATGGTGGACCACATTAGGAAAAAGTTAAAAAGGGAAGCAGAACAAGCTTTGGTTGAAGAATCAAAGAAGGAAGAAGATGAAGAGCCTATTTGTGAATTGCAGCCCACAAATATGCAAGTGGAAGAGAAAAATCAGTCATCTAGCATTAAAGATGGCACAAGCAAGGTGCACATATCACAGCAAAATGAACGTGAACTGGATGAAGATACCTTGACAAATGAAGAGTGTGTGGTAGAGCTTCATAATACGCCCCTTGACTTGCATGTGATAGCAAGGGAAGAAGAGCAAGTTGAAGGAAATACTATTGGTGTCTTTGAGTCAGCTTATGACCGTTACCAAAGTGAGGATGTTGGTAATGATTCCGATGTGTTTGTACCTCCTTTTGTTGAAGATTTGGTAATGGATAATTTCCTTCTTATTGCTGTCCAAACTCCTCAAGAGTTTTCACAAGATGAAGTTATGACAAATGATCAAGAGGACCTTTTTGGCATACATATGACTATTCATGATGAGATCAGAAATATACCTATAGATGTTGGGTTCATTGAAGATATAGATGATAAAGTTTTCCAAACAGCTAGCACTAAAGATACTTTACCTCATTATAGTGATAGTGTCAAGGGTGGTTCTGGGTTTGATCTTCAAACCAAGCCATTGAAGGGAGGTATGTATTAAGATATCAGTTTAAGTGAGTTGGGTGGTGACCTATTCAAAGAGTCAACCCTCCAAGGGAAGCACAAAGAGCACTGTCCTTTTGATCAAAACAATCAACCCTCTAGCACTTGCGATCCCGGAGTAAAGGTATTTAGTGATGACAAAGAAATTATGTGGGATGAGTTTCCCTTTGATCCTGATGAAGTTCAAAATTCTGATTGCTTTGCAAGTTATGAAGGGGCTGCCATAAATTTTGATCATGAAGACAGTGAAGTGCAAGTGGAGCTTGAAGATCATATGGCTCTTAACGATGGAAAGTTTGATGGAGTTCCTCAACACAAATCCAATTTATCAATGCTTGAAGTTGGTTGTAAGAATTGGATTGAGGAATTTGTGGAGTTTAATTCTCTTTGTGATATTGAGCAATTTCGTCTAGTAGGTGGAGAGGGAAAGGAGTCTTGGAGCAGCTATGAGGGTAGCGAAGATGAAAAACAAAGTTCTGATTTTCAGTTGCAGCCTATCAGCAGTTCACCATCATTGCATGTTCATGAGTGGAAAGATCAATGCAAGGTATCTTTTGGAAAAGAAGTGCAAGCGCTATCCCTACTTGATCGCACACACAATTTGGTTGATGATCTCTATTGGAAGGCTCAGTTTGAAGAGAGACAAAGAGGAGTTAAGGATGAAGTTGCTCTTCCTAAAGTGCAACTAATCAAAGAGTCCTTGGAGACCATGAAGACCGAGTACCTGCACTTGATTGAAGATAGAAATCATACCTTTGAAGTTGCAAAGAAGACTTTCACTGCTTTCCTAGGAAGTAAGAAAGAGTTTGGTCACCTTACTTCCAAGCTTGAATCAACCAAGGCTATGTTGGAAGATACCCGAATGGCATTAATGGAGGAGAAGGAACAGCTAGCTGATTTCAAATTTTTTCGAGAGAAAGTGAGTGCACAAAGAGCTGAAGAAATTGAGCAAGTGATTAAAGAGCTCGATAGTCTTGAAGAAGAGTTTGATATTAAAGGTTTCACAAGAAAATCAGGAATTGCTAGTGCTGATTTGGAGCAGCAAGATGCAAGGGACGACTTCCTAGTGTATGACAATCCTCTTTTTGAACCAAGCGAAGTGGAAGCTTATGAGAAACCTTCCTTTGTGGTAAATGATGGGGTTTCAAGCCTTGGGAGAATCCCTTTTGATACCATTATTGAAGAGGGAAGTTCTAGCACTTCTTCTAACAATGGAACGAGGATGCATGAGTTGCATAATGAAGACTTCACTGCTGCTACTAGCCTTCCCATTCTTCAAGAGATGGGAAATCAAGGACCATGGAGAAATGAGGTCACTAATCTTGATTGGCAACAGAGAGTTAATTGGCACTCCGATGAAGAGTTTATTCATTATCTGATGCGGAATTTTGTCGGACTCCTTTTGGATTTCTTGCTTGCACCACCTTCTTTAAGAGTAACTGAATTCAGTATGGAGTTTGACGAAGGGTCCCTTGAATCCTTCCAACAATTCTTTTCTCATGATATTGAATTTATCTTTCTCAACGAATTCAGATTTGTTGAGTACTTCTTGGAGTTTCAGGATGTGATGATTCAAAAAGAGCGTATTGCCCAAAGCGTTCTAGTCAAGGTAATTCTCCATTTGCAGAATGGCTCTTCTTTACTTATGATGTGGGGTCCTGGTATCCGCTTGCTTTTGACATGTGTCAAGAAGGTATGTTGGAGTGATGAGCCTCAAATTCACTGTCCTTTGGATGTTGTTCCCTTCTTTATCAGTCAATTGAAGTTCACTCCTAATGATCAATGGGAGTTTTGGGAAGAAAAGTTGAGCAAGGATTGGTACTTGGCTGTGATGGGATCTTCAGTGGGTTTAATTTCGGCTGTAGATATGAGCAGACATGATATTTGGGGTACTGATTTCCAGTTTGGCAACAGCTATCTATCTTCTTGGATGCTGATTTTCATAAAATCAGATTTCAAGTTGATCATTTCAGTCTTGTTGGGTTGCTGGTTCATTCAATGTCAGACCTTCCAATCTCTTTCGAGGGACAATTTGTGGCTTCAAATGAGAGAATTGGTGGTGTGGATTGAGCACGATCAGAATTTGGAAAGAAACCATACTTATTCTAATGGTTTTCTTGGTACATATTCTTGTACAAATGATTGGAGCAGCAGACCATCGCTCGACTTGGCTTGGCATTTTGAGACTCCTACTGTTGAGATCCTGTTCAATGTCTTGATTCTACATTCTGAGACTCTTGGGGTTGGAATTGTGAGAAACTTCTTCAGACTTCATAGTTGTGCCATTATAACTCAGCAGAGGCATAGGGAATCCATGTGGAATCATGAGTTTGAGTTTGTTGAGTTCTTGCAAAGGATAGCTTTTCTCCTTGCAAGAAGAGTTGAAGATGTCACATTTGCAGTCATGGTTTCATTTGTTACCATGTGGAGGTATGCTAAGGAGATTGATTTTGAGTTAAGTAGTCTATCTTTCTTGTTTCCTAGAGTTGGGGTTGGCAGTGGTATGGTTGATACTGTTGACTTTGGGCATCTGGGGCTTGAGGCGTTGCATGATATTGATCTCAATCCTTTGAGATCTTTTAGTTCGAGTATCATGGATGGTAACACCTTGGAGTTACAAGGAAGGTTAGTGCAATATTGGCATGATGTTTTCACTAATGTGATTAGAGTGGGGCAGCATCGGCATGGTGGGTCCTTCTTGAGATGGGTTTGGGAACTTGGGATCATACTTGTTGTGGTATGGATCAGTCTTAAGTTTTCTGGAGTTATGGAGGTATTGCTTGAGGACAAGCAATTTTGGGAAGGGCAGACTGTAATGTCCCCATTTTTAGCACTTCACTTTTCAGTGATTGGTAACCTATTCCCAGTATGCTGTCGGCAAGTCAGTGGCAAAATTAGGGTTTCCGGCTGTTTGATGGGTTCTCTTGAAGATTTAGGGTTTTGCTTGTTGGAGTTTGGATGTTTGGATTCTGAATTCCTTTTGGGTTTTCAGAGGGCTTCGCAGAGGTATGACTTGCAACGGCTTCGGGCAACCTTTCTGAACTTACTATTTTTAGTAAGTTATGACGGCTACATCTCGGAGTTTGGGATTTTGGATTGCAGACTCTTTCTGGGTTTTCAGAAAGCTTCGCAATGGTGTCGCTTGCATTACATTCTGAGCAACTTCCTGAATTTACTATTTTTAGTAAATTCTATTTTTAGCAATGGTCCGGTCAACATCAGCTCAGCAGGCTCCCCCCTCAATCAGTTCAGTTGGTTTGATCAATTTTGGCCTTGGGGTGCATTATGGAGAGATAAGTTCATTTATTTAAATAATGTTATATTAATGTTATATTTTAATGATATGACCCCTTGGCCTAGTGAAACAACTTTATGTTGTTTTAAAAAGAGGGACTTTGATGGGTGGCGCCTCATTTGGGAATGGATTTTAATATTCCAAAGGTTGAAGAATAAAGTGGTAAAAAGGGACGCCAACCTTTATGAAAGTCAGATTTTAATTGTTTTAAATCAATCAAGGGAAAAGTACGCCATCTTGAAGGAAGGCTTGGTTAAGTCAGAAAACCTAAAAGTATCTTGTGGTGGGGCGCATTTCTTAGGGTTTTCAAGAGATCCTCTCAAAGGTCTATTTAAGGAGGCTACTTCTATTCTTTGGGTATCTTTTATCTACAGGAATGTTATGCTGCCGGATTGGCTGTGGGATTGCTTCGAGGAATGTAAGCCTCCTAGCTAGGCATTGCTTCTCGCTTGAAATATAGCGACTAGTGGTGAGATAGTATAGTCTGAGTGTTTTGTATCAAGATTTCTGCATTATTGTCATTGTGTGGCTCTGTACTTCAGATTTGTGCATTTTAGTGAGATTTTAGAATTGCATTTTCTTCATAGCAGATTGCTGTTTTTAATCACAAGTCAAAAAATACAAAAAGAGTTGTTCTGGGTATTGTCTCATTGGTTTTCTCTATTGGGAGCGACCCTTCATGAATATTTGCAGATTTTAATATGAAGCTTGTGATTTTATAAAGCAAATTCGTCATTCCTTGTAGAGTGCACTTTCTGGAGTGCCTTGGGATCTGTGCCATTAATTTATAGCCACTTTTACCTGCCTTTTCTTATAACTAAACTAGGTGCCATCATTTTATAGGTCCATTGCATCAAACTTGAAGTCTTTGGGGTCTGTTTAGGGTGTTATACGAGCAATTTAGTGGGTTACAGGCATGCTGGTTTTACATTTAAAAGTGCAGATCTGTACAGATCAGAATCTTAAATCTGGTTCTTGAGTGAAGAAATCAGTCTTGGTATTTCCATTAAGCAAGGAGAATCCTCTTATTAGATGCTCGTTGAATTGTTCTAACTCTATGCTCTTGGCAGGCGAATTCTTCTCATATTGTAAGCTGAACAGTAGTACTGTCAGCATCTTTCTCTAATCTTGCTTATCATGTTTTGTAACGATTACTTTACATTTAGAAGTGCTTTGTAATTCTTTATATCTCCGCCCTATGGTAGCTCCATTCCCACTCCGGGTTTGAAAGCACATTCTGGGTGTTGAGTTTACTTTCAGCATTCCCGCTTATTTTCCTTAATTGCATTGTAATTCTTAGCATCTCCGTCATATGGTAGCTCCCATTCCATCTCGGATTGGAAAGCACATTCTTGACGTCGAGTTATTTCAGCTTATTAGTTGGTAGAGATCCTTTGACCATATGCTCGTCGTCCTCCGGCGCATTCTTGGTTAGAGTTACCTTCAGTTGCATTTTGTTTAAGGCACTGACGATCCTCTTGCCATATGACAGCCTCTCTCGTGTTGAGATTTAGTGCGCATTCTTGGCAACGAGTTATTTGTAATCTGCTGGTTTGAATTATCTAACCCTAACCGGTGCTCTCTGGAATGTTGAGCACTTAAAAAATTAAAAAAAATTGGCTCGAAATATTTCAGTACAATAGCAATGCATCCCCTGGAGGTTACCGAAGGAACAAAAGTCTGAGGAACAACATACAGTATGATGGAAAAGGACGACCCATGATCAAATGTCGGAAGGGCAACGAATGGGTCCACTTTGCCAAGGATTGCCAAAATAGTTAAGGTTCGGGAGGAATATTGAGTAAGTGGTGTGGACCAGATGACCAAGAAGATAATGAATGCCATAAGGAGAAGTGTATCTGTATGCTGGAAGTAGAACAAGAGGTACTGGTGATCACCAGAGCACAAGCGAAGAAGGCAACCTGCCTAGATCCATGTACAAAAAAACAAAGGATGAAGGAAGCAAAAGTCGAAGTGGAATTGGCGATGACGAAGGAAAACAAAATTCGTTTGGAGAACCCAAGGACCTCCTGGCGGCCAAAGGCGAAAGACATCGTATGGCAGGTAGTGTAGACCACTGTACCCATCAAGGTGACTAATCTTCTCCAGAGTATGCCGCAGTTGGGATTGGTGATCACAAACGTCATTGAGAATGGCAAGCAACTATGATTAGAGGACCAAAGGCAAGAACTTGTACTAGAACCGCCATCGTACGATGAACAAACCGTTGACCCCATACTGCTCATGGCAAACATTGGGAAGATGCTAGCAGTCGTTCAAATGGAGATCGAAGGGAATATCTTGAGAAATACTATCGTCGACGGAGGATTAGGAGTCAACGTACTAGCCGAAGACATATGGAAGAGCCTTGGGAAGCCAACACTATGATCGCCAACGTTCCAATTGGTTGGCATTGATCAACATGGTATCAAGCCGTTGGGAATGCTGATGGTGTAGAAGGTGACGATCAAGACACAACAGTTTTTGTTAAATTTTGTTGTCATCCCATTACAGAGGAAAGTGTACGATGCACTACTCGGGAGAGGATGGCTAGTAGCCGCCAAGGCAAATCATAATTGGAAGAGGAACACACTCTCGATCGAGAACAACAGGCGGAAGTATGTCATCGACTTGAAGAACCAAGCCATCAGTGAAGAGTTGGCATCCTTTGGATTTAAATTTGACGGGGGAGAGTCAAACATGGACGAAGGAAGGCTATGGAGCCGAACGACGAAGGCATACTTGAACTCGAGAGTTGCTCGGAGGATGAGACTAGTTCACTGAATGGCTTATTTCATTGGCAGATGGAGGACTATGAGGTGTTCCATCGAGATTGTAACATGCTACAGATCAGAGAAACCCAAGAAGAACAGGGGAAGGGCACGCCCTACCAAACATTTTTGGTCGAGTATGATGAGTAGAAAGAAGAAGAGGAGAAGGGGATGTCCAACAAAACAATTCCGACTGAGTACGAAGAATACAGAGGGAGAGTACCAGAACTAGATGATAGACTAGCCGAGAAGTTGGAACTTGACAAAGTACAAGGTAGTGAGAGAAAGGAAAAAGGGAGACGGAGAGGAGAGAGAAAAAGGAGATAGAGAGGAGAGAGAAAAAGGAGACGAAGAGGAGAGAGAAAAAGGAGAGAAAAATGGGCGAAGGAAGATCAAAAAAATTAAAAAAGCAAGAGAGAAAATATAGAAAAAGAGAATTAAAAATTTAAATAAGGAGAATTTGGGGATTGTGTAATGAACCGGACCAATTTTTTCAATTTATTTCAATGAACACACTAATTCAAGAAGCACCCGTTAGGGTTAGTCCAAAACAAAACCAACAGTTTGCAAGTAACTCTTTGCCAAGAATGCGCACTCAATCTCAAGATGAGAAAGATGCTGTCATATGGCAAGAGGGTCGTCAGTACAACTAGAAGGAATTACAATGCTGAAAGTAAACTCTACACCAAGAATGTGCTTTCCAACCCAAGGTGGGAATGGAGCTACCATATGGTGGAGTATCTATTGTAAATGATGCAATACATAAAATGAACTCAACGCCAAGCATGTGCACTCCAAACCCGAGGTGGGCAAGGCGCTATCATACGGCGGAGATACTAAATGCAATACAAATAGACTGAACAAGGGCCAGTCTCTTCCACAGCCGTGGGAATACAATGTAACTTAGCAAGAAATAGAAAGGGCTGAACAGTACTACTGTAACAGCCTTACAATAAGAAAAGTTGTTTGCCAAGAACACTGAATTAGTGATATATCAATGCTGCGATGAAGTTTAATGTATCTCCAATGCTCAATATGACTCCAGAACTCAAACCCAACTCCTAAAGCAAACTCTAACAATATGATATGACTGAACATAGACTGAAAATGCATAACCAGCAACACAGTAACCCACTAAAAAGCTCATAACTCACTCAAAACCCAACCAAATCACTTCAAACTTGATGCATAGTGACACTAAGATGATGGCGACCAAGATAGAGTAGTGAAACTACCCCAAACTATTGTTATTTATTTTTGCACGAAATCCAAGAAAACCTAGCAATGAAAAAACCCTCAAAAGGGCGATTTTGACAAGATAAAATCTAAGACTTGCTAATAAAATCTGAAACTCACCAAAGAGGGGCGCCCTAGGGTGAGAATGACATAGGTAAAGTACCCAGAACCAAACAAAAATCGTACAATGACTTATAAGCTAAAACTACTTTCAGCCAAGCTAAAATCAGCACTGTAAAACTGTCCAATCTCTGAAATCTTCAACCTTGATGCTCTGTCTGCAAATCTGGATGAGAAGCAGTCTCTGAAGCCTTAGCTAGGTGCTATCTTTCAAGCACGAAACCAAGAGAAATGGCTAGGAGGTATGCATCCCTCGAAGTAACTCTGAAAGTATTTCAGCAGCATAATAGTATGATAGAAATTAAGATAACAAAATGAAGAGCAACTGCCTCCTTATATAGACCCTTTGAGAGAATCTCAAGAAACCTCTAGAAGGTGCGCCCCACTTCAAGACCTTTTTAGGTTTTTGACTTTGACTTGGCTGCTTCCTCAAAAGGGCGTACCTTTTCTTTAGTGATAAAATCACTTTAAAATAAAACATATTCTTCTCCAAAGGTTGGCGTCCAATTTCTCTTAAGCAATTATTCACTTTAGAAATATTAAAATATTTCCCCATGAGATGACCACCCTCAAAGTCCCCCTTTTTAAAATAACTTAAAGTTATACAGCTAGGCCAAGGGGTTATAACGTTATAATATAACATTATTTTAATTAAAATACTTATCTCTCCAGAAAATGCATCAAAAGGCCAAAACAATATTACCAACTGAATTGCCAGAAGAGGAAAGCCTGCTGAGCTAATGCTGACTGGACCACTGCTAAAAATAGAATTTACTAAAAATAGTAAATTCAAGAAGTTGCTCGGAATGCAATGCATGCGACACCATTGCGAAGCTTTCTGAAAACCCAGAAAGAGTCCGCAATCCAAAACCCCAAACTTCAAGATGTAGCCGTCATAACTTACTAAAAATAGTAAGTTCGGAAAGGTTGCCCGAAGTAGTTGCAAGTCATACCTCTGTGAAGCTCTCTGAAAACCCAGAAGGAAACCAGAATCCAAACATCCAAACTCCAACAAGCAGAACCCTGAATCTCCAAGAGAACCCATCAAACAGCTGGAAACCCTAATTCTGCCACTGACTTGCCGACAACACACTGGGAATAGGCTACCAATCACTGAAAAGTGAAGTGCTAAAAACGGGGACATTACAGATTGGGAGAAAAGTGAAAAAATAAAAAAAAATAGATAAATCAAAATTAAAATTAAAATGAGGACTAAAGTAGCCATTTCGAAATTAGTCATCGCTAAGAAGGCCGTATGACCATTGCAAAATAAAGAAAAGTTTGTACGAGGAAATAAATAAAAGGTTGTACAAAGTGTTCAGGAGACTGTATGAGGAAGTAAAGCAGAGACTGTTTGACAAGTCTGCACAAAGGGCTGAAAGGGTCATATGAAGTGTTGAGCTAGCTGTACGAGGGAGTAATGCGAAACCCATACGGATGACTGAAAGGGGAGTACGAGAAAATGAAGCGAAGTCCGTACACAATATTAATGAGGTCGTGTTGTGACCTATTTCACACATCGCCCCATTGCAAATGGGGACCCTTAGTGGTTTGCTTGTAGGGTTTAGCTTTGAGTTGCAATTTCATAAGTTCTTTTGCTCCGAGAGTTTCAGGGTAGAGTTGGGAGTCATCACCCAAGCCAAGTAGAGAATTCAAGCCCGAAATTGTGCTTAGATGTCATGGAAGCACTCAGAAGGTCCGAAAGACAAGGATCGCCTGTGCTTTGAGTCAATTCTGACACTTCCTATTTTTTAGGGATTTTGCTTTTTTGCTTTTTGTTTTTTCATTTTTTGGCACTTTTGGACCAATCCGGGATTTACTTTTTTTAGAAAGTTTTCTTTTTTGCTTTTCTATTTTTAGTAATTTTCTATTTTTAGAAGGTGCCAAGGTTCCATTGATAATGGAGTCAAAGTTTCCACCTTTAGAATCAAAAGGCATGCAAAAATCAAGCAAAAATCTGAAAAATCATGAGAAAAGCAAGCAAAAATCAATCGAAAAGCATGCAAAAATCTGAAAAATCAAGTGAAAATCAACCAAAAGCCAAGTAAAAAGCATGAAAAGGCAATGAAAAATATGGAAAAATCAAGATGGTGAAGGGACATGGCATGAAATTTGTGGCTGAAATGGCATAAGCTTGAAGAAATTCCCCTAAGGATGATGTCTGATGAGCTTCCAATTCCGCCATGGAAGTGGAAGAAAACTCATGAAGTCCACCTAGCAACATGGAAAGAATTTCTTGAAGTCTGCCCTCACATTGGATAAGCAATGGCAAGATTAGAAGAAAGTCCGCCAACATTTGGAAAGGAGGATGGCAAGAATTTCTTGAAGTCCGCCCCAGCACATGGAAAGAAGCCTCCAAAGTCCGCCCCACCTTGCAAACATCTTGGAAAGAAGCCTTGAAAGTCCGCCATAGGTTGGGAAAACTCACTCCAAAGTCCGACCTTGGCTAAATAAATAAGGCATCCAAACATTGAAGAAGCTTGACTTTGCTAGAAGAAACATGTCTAAAGCACTATAATGTCCGCCCCCAAAATATGATAAAAGATTGTCGAAGGCATGAAGCACCTAGAGGAGTGTTGTGAGATGGCCAAGGCATGAGAAAGTCCGCCATGAGGGAAAAGGAGATAAAAATCCATGGAGTTGAATAAAATTCACCCAAAGGACAAAAATACATGGATAAATTAAAATATTAAAGGTTGAAACATTAAAAATCCACATATTAAACCTTTAATTATTTTCCAACACTAAGGAAAATTCGAGCTCCAAAGGAAAAACCTAAAGATTTTGGATAAAGATGAAGATGGCAATTGGAGAAAATTAGAAACTTGCGTTGATAAACGAGAAGAAAACGAGTCTAAACTCAACGAACTTAAACTGCTAAAATAGATCAAACTTCACAACTTTATAATGAGTTTCAACAGGTCATTTTCACAAGTTCGATTTGAGAAGAAGCTAAGCTCTCTCCAATTCACGAGAGATAGGAATTTCAAAAGATGAAATTTTTCGAGAGATAGAAATTTTGTGTAATGTCCCCTTCCTAGGTAGTTTAGGTGATTGAGGGGTTAGCCTATCATCTAGACCCTCGTAGGCTGACAGATGTGTTTAGAGGGTTGCTTTTGGCAGTTATCCTGCGTTTTGGGACATTACTCCATCAGTTGATTCAAGTTTGGGCCTTGGCAGAGACTCATAGAGTTATATTCAAGTACTTACTATTTATAGTAAGTCAGGCAGATAGGGGTTACTATTTCGGGCAGGGCACCTGGTTCAGTTGGTCATCTTAGTTTTGATCCAGTTTGACAATTTGATGAGCAAATAGAGAATAATGGTGCATTTAATAATAATTAAATGATTATTATTATGACTTTATATTATAAAGTCACTTTAATGAAATATTAAAGTATTAATTAATGGCGAATTATAAAGTATTTAATACTTTATAATTGAGGAGTAATATTAATATTAAATGAGTATTTATTACTCATTTATAAAAAGGACGCCATTTATTAATGAATTTGCCTAAGACTCAAAAAGGGCGAATTTTATATTATTAAATGCATTTAAGATGATATTTTTGAGGGGGTCGAACTTGTGAGAGAGGTATTTATTTCTCAAAGACAGAATCGAACTCATTATGATATGATTATTCGAATTTTGTCTTTTCTCTCTAAGAACATTTGGAGATGGAAAAACAAGGGTTTCTGCAAACAGATTTTGGAGAACGTCAACTCTTCAGAATTAGGCATATTGAGGCTGTGAAAGATTCAGTTGAAGATTGTCAGTTGAGTGGCTTCATACAAAAGTCATTACAGAGCTTATTGGTGAAGATTTAGACTAAGGTTTGGATCGATTTTCTTCTAGAAGAGAATCTTTTTCATTGGCCGTTATTTATCTAGCATTTGACACTCTTTCCAAGGCTGTACGGATTCCATTTATTGCTGGTTTAGGCCGTACTTTTTACAGCAGCAAGGCCATACTTCTCATCACAGGCAAATCGCCTTGCCTTTTTGCATTCTGACTTCTCCAGTTTGGGCGCCTAGGTCTCCATAGGCATCTGCGATCAAATTTTGGTGGGGAAAGTCTGTCTTTTTGGATTGGCTGTACTATTTCATGCTTCCTACAGGCAGCTGCAATCAGGTTCTGAAATAATACATATTGCTTTGCCTTTTTGCTTGCATGTTTGAGATTCATCATTGTAATCATTTAGCAAAATAATAAATCCATTTGCTATCAATTTAGAAGTCAATTTGCTTTAGTAATTGTATTTTTGCATTTTTTATAAATTTTAGAAGCATTTTATCAAAATCGCACCATTCATCTTATTGCACAAAAATCACCAAAAACAATACAAAACAACAAAACACAAAAAAATTTGCATTTGCCATCAGCAGTCAGGGTTGAGAGACACCAGGTCTCTTACATTTCGTGAGATAGAAATTTTGAGAGAGATATTATGAGAGATAGAAATTTTGGAGGTTGAGTGGTTTTACAAGGTGAAGAACAAAGGAAAAAGTAAAATTCTGAGTTGAAGATCGAAAATTTCAGAAGGCTAGCTTGCTTTTTCGGCAAAAAGGATAGAATTTTCAAAATTCAAAGCTGAATTGCCATCCAAGGAGTATAATTCCATAATTTAGAGTTTGATGGAATTCTTTACTTTTGTTTTTGTTTATCCTCACAAAAAATTACTAAGTGTTTTTACTTCCAGCTTGATTTTTTGTAGAATCTAACCTTCAACAAGTTGAAAGTCAGAATTTTTAGGGAGAAAAATTTAAGAAAATCATAATTAAAAGCTTTAAAACTAATATATTTTCTTTCCTTGCAGGTTGATGACCACCCCCGGAGAACCTTCGAAAAGGGGAAGATGAAGTTCACAAGCAAAGGAGTTCAACAAGAATTGAAGATTAACTCCAAATGGAAGCACATCACAGATACAGACCTTGGAGATGTAGACTTCAAGAAATTCAAAAAGAGGATGTATGGACTAAACGGACTCCTGCCAACAACAATTGCTCCTCAGATGATGTGGAACGGAATTGTTGAAGCAGCTGGATTTCCTCTAGCTGTAGAGTGTGTGGAGTTGATGGTGGAGTGTGCTAGGCATTACAATCCACAAGAAAGACAGATCATTGCTCCTGATGGAAGGATTTTGGCACATCTCGGAGAGCTGGCCATCCAGGAAGCATTCAACATTCCTAACTACAACAGGATTTCGTATAAAACTAAGAGAGATGCAAGGAGAATTTTTGAAGACCGGATAGATTAGTGTGCAATCGTCATCAACAAAACATGGTTGGAAAAGCCAAGGGCTTCTATAAAGAAAATGCCTAAGAAATTGCGCCGAACAAACTTCAAAGAAGACTACGGTGATATCATTTTGCTTTTGAATAGGATAATGGGCAGTCCTCAAGGCGCGCCATTTGAAACATGGATGTACTTTTTCATCGATGAGATCACCTCAAGAGTCAGAATGTTCAACTGGTCGAGGATGATCAGTGACAACATCCATGAGCAGTTGATGAACTTAGAGAGGACTAAATCATTCTATATGAGTTCCTATGTCATCTATCTATTGGCAAGGGCCTATAGATATTTAGGATTAATATGCAAAGGCGTTGTAGGCAACGGAGAAAACGAATTCAGGGTATATGAATGCTACCCCCAGTTGCAATTATCTGCCAAATCTCATTTTAGAAGAGTGCATGATGCATTCCTAATGTACATCACAAGGATATTGCGAGGATAAATGCATCAAAGTCTAACCCATGAGGCCAAGAGCGTTATCAGCCAATACGGATCCTGGTATATCTAGTTTTCGAGATTCACTTACATCAGAATTTAGGGATTCACGGGATGTCTTTTCAAGCTCCCAATTTATCCCCCCCACAGAATGATTTTTCTTAAGGTTCTTAGACAGCTTGAAACTTATCAAAACTTCCAGAGAGTAAAGATCAAAGCAACCATCACTTTTCCATTCTTTATTGGAAATATGGAAGAATCTTGCCCGTCGGCACAGGCAACTGAAGGCGTCCGACTAGAGATGCAATGGTTCCCATTCACATCCTATCGGTCCAGAGCTAATTTTGACCCTCACCATCACATCGGGGTCGTGAATGGAGTAAAGTACAAACACAAGGTAGATCTCGAAGATTATCGGGCCAATGCTGCAGATGAATTTGATGTTAGAAAAAGATTATGGTCCATACTGCCTATCAGCTTAATCAGGACAACTGAGCTCTTCCGTGTGTCAGATCAACTTGAAGATGATGGCGAGTATATGCAGCTAGGTTTTGATGAGAGTCAGCCTCTTCTTCCCATAAGATGGTCAGAACCAGAGCTTTCAAACTTGGCCACCTTCATGAGACCAGTCATCAAGTATTTGCAATGGTGGGTAGACCAGTAGATCAAAGAGTTGTGGCAAAAGAGTGTGCCTTTGACATACACTTTGATGGGCAGAGCAAAATCTTACTCCTCAAACACTAGTGTGTCCGAAGGAGATGAGCCAATCGAAAGCACCAATCCCAAGAAAAGGAAGGAGGCGAAAGGAAAGGGAATTGCAGATGAAGAACCTACCAGAAAGAAGCAGAGATTAGAGTCCCTTCATTTTGCTATGTCTGCAAACATAAATGAAATATTAGACATTGATGAGTCCTTGGGAGACATAAGGATTCCTTCTCCCATTCCAGTTTAGCCAGAGGATGATGAGCCTCCATCTCCCACAGGTACAAAAATTCTGGAGTCTGACAATGAAGTTGATATTGTAGATAGTGAATTTGAAGAAGGAATGATTTTAGACCTTAAAGAAATTCAAGAGATTTTGGGCGCAGAAGATATTCATGAAGAACAAGACACTGAGCAACCTACTATCCCTGACTAGCTAAAAGAGAGATTGAAGATAAAGGAACAAGAAGTTTCGGAAGAAGATGACATGGCTGATTTCTTGGCTAGATTGGAAGTAGTCAATGTAAGGAAGCCTACCAAAATGTTCTCCACTATCCAAAGAGACGAAGCTGGCCATCGCACAGTGCAAATTGTTGTATCGACTGTTGATAAGTCTAGGGAGGATATTACTTAGGAATATGCCATCACTACTGTTGACTTGGGCCCAACCACGAAAGGACAGGAAGTGGAAGACTTAGATAATTTAGTTGCTACTATCAAAGCAAGGCTGGAAAAGGAGGTAGCAAAAAAAAAGGAATACAAACGAGAGGTTGAACGACTAAAAGAGTATATTCAACATCTAACCAAGCCTCTCGATCAAGTGGATAATCAACAAAAGTGAAGAAGTGGCTGTATTTGTAGAAAAAATGATGTTGGCATATGGGAAAACTTCCTCTTTGCTCTCAAGAATTACAACATTGGCCGAAGCATGGGATAATGCTCAGGATATTCGAGATAGAATCATTCCATGCCTCAAAGTGCTTAAAGGAGTTCCGAAGCAGGAACTAGTTAATGGAAAGGTGATTGCAACAGGTGTAGCATATGACTTCAACAACTGGTACATAGAATTTTTTACACGGAATGAAGTCCTAGAGAAGGTAAAAGTTGATACTATCTGGGTTGAGGAAAGGATGAAGGAAATCCGGGAGAAGATTCTATCTGTGGCTGCAGATGCACTTGAGGACATTGTTCGGGCAAATAACATGCAACTTGAAAACTTGAAGCAAAAAGTTCAAGAAATCTTCTTCACCACTACTGGGCCGATCCTCAGACAAAATTTGACTAAAGCAGCTGAATTCTTGTCCATCTGGCATGCCTTCCAACGACAGGAATCAGAGTGGGAAATTGCTTTTGCAGAATGTTCAGATGATTTGGACCTGTTAGAATACAAGGTCAATGTGCTGCCACTTGTCACGATCGAGGAAGTCAGCACAATAGTTTCTAGATTTATCCAGTACAATGCCACCAAATAGGATAAGGATGCGCCTCCCCAAGGATAGCTCTTCACACCAATTTTCTCACTGTTAACTCAATGATCACTGATTGTATTATGGGAAACCCTAATTAGGGTTATTGTCTTTTAATCTCTGCCATTGATCTTGAATTAATCTTGGTCGATTATTTCAGTTTCAAAACTCTATATAAACTCTTGTTTTCCCATTTCATTGCAATGGGAGAGAGACGTATGAAATTGTTGCTTAAGACTGCTTTGAGAATAAAAGTTCATATTACATGAGTTGCTTTGAATCCTTCTATTGTCAAGTGGTTGCATGGTTCCATATTTTTCTTCCATATAGAGTAGATTAAAGTAGTATTTGATTTTAATGCATGTTAGATGAATGATAGATTGATAGTATAGATTGGTGGAACTTTCGCTTATACTTTATTTGGATGGATGATTTTCATTCAATTCGTAAAGTTAGACTGAGCTTATAATGTGGATGCTTTAACACTTGCTTTGAATAATATTGTTTTCTTGATGGTATCATTCATAGTAAAGAAATCTTAAGCACAAATCCTAGAAGATTGCACTTGCTTCGTGTAGTTCTCATTATCGTGTCGAAACAAAGTATTGCCCCTTAGTTTCACCTAATCTTACCATCTCTTGATTTCATAGGAGTAGTATATGGTTTCTGAACCCTCATCCCTTTTTCCTTTTTTTTTTCTAAAATCTTAAAATCGAAAATCCCAAAAATAATAGAGCATTCAACGTCAAATCAACCTAAGTCCTTACTTTTGAGTAATTTGCTGACATAGTTCCCTTTGTGTCACTTGCATATCACAACGCCCATTGAGCTTGTCCACACCTGACTTAAGAAACATTGGAATTGCCATATGATCTTTCTTGCAATCTTAGCATACGAGGTAGTTTTTCAAGAGAGGATAGAGTGTCTTTGGACCCTTTATTCTAGAGTGTTCGGTGTGTCATAAAACACACATCAACAGGTTGTACAAACGCCTAAATTGAAGGCTCAACAAAATTTTAAAATGGCCATACGAATTTATAGAGGGAATCCTTACGATGTACAAGATGAGAAAAAGGTTGTACGAGGTGAGAAGAAGGCTGTACGAGGTGAGAAGAAGGATGTACGAGGTGAGAAGAAGTGCCAGTTTGAAGATTGTTGTATGAAGGTCCAAGCCAAAAGTGTTGTACGAAGGTTTGCAATACGAATTGCCAAGTTGAAAATCGCCGTATGAAGGTTCAAGTCAAAGATTTCCGTAGGAGGTAGAAGATCCATACGAAGCTTGCAAACATAGGTTGTACGAAGGAAAAAGCTTATGGCCGTATGGTGTGGAAGGATCGTACGAGGGTTGCAAATAAAATCCGCACAAGTTAATATTGTTCTAGGAAGGGAGAAACTAAATTGCACAAATAAGAAGAATAAGAAAAAAAATGCAAAATTTGTATTTTTCAACTTTGCCAGCACTATTCGGAACCTATGGAAAAATCATGAAAATGAGGTGCTGCCCCTTGACCCCGCTGGGGGAGCTGCCCCTAGACCCTTGCGAGGGGTGCTGCCCCTCGAGCTCGCTAGGGACGTTGCCCCTAGACCCTTGCAAGGGGCGCTGCCCCTTGATCCCGTTGGGGGTGTGGCACCCAAACCCCCATCAGATTTATTGGAAATGCCAAATTGCAATATAGTCAACCATCATAGTATAGTTACAAGAACAGTTGGCAGCCGAGCAAACGAGAGTTGCAGCTCTTGAGGAGCAATTGGCTTAGAGGGACAAAGTATTTTTGAGTGTGACAGTCAGTTGGCAGAGAAGGATACCTAGGTGGTCGATGTGCAACGACTGTTTGCCCTCAGAAATGTAATTCAAATACTACGTACTACTGAGCAAAGTAAATCATATGCAAAACATGAAACGAAACACCAAAATAGAGATATATCATGTTTGAACAGCAGATGCTTTATTCATTATTAGCAATATCATCATGTACAATCACAAGAGTATTCAACAGTGCTATCAACTATAACCATGTACAAATTACTACTTTCCGACTATAGCAACTAACTACATATAACATTTGGCGGTAGTTAGATAACCAACTGACACGACGTTTCATAACAACAGTTATCATTAATCGGGACTTGATTACCCGAAAGTACATGACATGTATTATTCTTACTAACTATAGTTTTATTAGCAATTGGCCGACTACGACCAAGGCCGACTACAACCGACTACAACAAAAGTAAAGATATACTACTTACATCATCCCCCCCTAAAAAGAAGTTTTCTAGACGACATAACAACCCAAGGGAATGAATGACCAAATAAACATAATTAATGAGGAGGGGGTAGTGAGGACGTCCGTGGATGCACAAACGATGTTGGAGTAGTTGAGGAATGCTCTGCTTGTAGTCGCCTCACTTCTTCTGTACGTGTGCGGAGCTGGCGATCAACGAGTATCTCCCTCTCCCTGGCGGCTTTCACCATACGAGCTGCCTCCATCAATTGGCCTTTAGTTTTGTCTACCTCTGCATTCTTTGTTACCAATTGATCTTTTAATTCCTTTACGCAGCGCTCCCATGCCCCCTCTTTCTGCCGTGCCTCCTCCAAGGCGAGCACTCGAGTCTCCCAGGCCTCCAATTGGGCTCCCCTATCTTGGGCTAGCCGGGTCTGCTCTGTCAAGTCTTTCTGAATGGTGGTCATTTGAGTAGCTGATTCCTTTATCTTCTGTAAGAGTCTATATGCTTCCACCCTACTTGATACTGCAACCTCAGTGGAAAACACCTGACGTTTCATGAGGTAGAAAACATCGCAGAATGCAAGCTCAATGTGGTATAGACTCTCAAGAACCCTAGCATCTCGACCTGCTAGCTGTGGTGACCTACCCCGCCATGTCCTCATCATTGCAGTAGTCTTGCCCGCTGGCCATCCCTCATCGAATATCCGAGTAAACTCTGCTTCACACCCCATCTGTACAAACCCTTAGATGTGTTGGACCTCTTGTCCCACAAGTGGAGATTGGCCAACCTTAAGTTCTCTAGAAACCTGGCCTACCCGAATCATCAATCTGCCCATATGCTCCAGCTCCTCCACATAGCGCTGCACTATACCAACTGGATCCGATGGGACAGGCTGGGACATTTCTATTACAAGTCCATCAGTTGAGTCACCCTCCTCCTCTTCCTCGTCGGGCTCTTCAATCTCCTGAGGTGCTTCCCTAGCTGTTTGCTTAGGCTCAGGCACGACTGTCCCTGGTGCCATCTCTGCCCTAGCCTCAGGTTGGGTAAGTGTCTCCTTAGCGAGTCTGGCTGTCTCGCTTTGCTGGGTGTGGACGACGGGGCCTGCCTTGCCTATGAATCCTTCAGAAGGACTCCCCATCGGCTGCTATGGCTGCTCGACCACCTCAAGTGTGAGGCCCACGGATCCTAGCCAACTGTCAATCTGAGCTACCCCTGGTGCTCTTGGCGGTGTGATAGGGGAAGCCTCCCCATCCGTCGTGATTGTCCCCCATTTCCCTGTCACCAGTGGCTCCTTTGGTACGACAACTCCTGAAGTCGAACCTAGTAGTTCCTCACCCATTGGTGGCCGCTCAAGTGCAGGAGCCTCTGGCAATATCTCAACAGAGGCTGTGGAAGTTGCCGATGCAGTGGCCACCCAACACGACGACATCATGGTGAGTGGCGCCCATCTTGGTGATGCGCCTGGTGATGAGGCTGCGACTCTCAATGTTCTCCCAACTCCGACGAGCGAGACTGGAAGAGTGAAGGTCATTGTCTGGGCACTCTCCTTCATTGGCGGTGCTGGAAGAGTGAACCCAGTTGGCTGCAATAGTGGTACCTCCACCTCCGTTGTTGTCTGGCCGCCAATAGCTATGGACACCTCATCCCTTGGTGAACTAGAAGCCAATGTCGAGGAAGACAGATCAATAGGTTCCCCCTCGGATGCATCACCCTGCTCCGATGCCTCCTCAGCCAATGTTTCCTCTTCCACCGATGCCTCTTTCTGCTTCCTTTTCTTCCTTGCAGTAGTGCCTTCGCCAACTTGCTTAAGTTCCAACTCCGTCCAGTAGAACACCGATGGCAGTTCCGGGTCCAGATGTGTGAGAGGCTGCAATCGGCCCCATCTCCCTTCAAGCACTTGGGTATACACAACATCGAGAAAGAGAGCAATGGCATGCTGTGTCATATAAAAAGCCTTGTGCCGCTGGGCTAAGAATTCTCGGATCCGTTCAGCAAGTAACCGTGCCTAGTTATATACTCGGCCGATGCTCAATCCTACCATGTAATCCACCATCCAGATGGCAATGTCGGACGCTCGGTTGGCACCAGTGAGTTGGCACTTCATTAAATCTAATAGGCACTTCCATTCGGCAGTTGCCAGGTAATGTTTTCAGAGACCTCTATTGCCTACATTCCATATAGTATCCTTCTCCTTTGTTGTTAAATCTTGTCGACACACCTACTTGATTAGGACTTCCTTATGCTGCTGTGTCATCTTCTTTGGTTTATTCACTCCCACCCCAGTGGCTGGAACTCCAAAAACTCGCTCATAGTCCTGCGGCCAAAATGAAATTGTAATTGTAGAACCCCTATAGTCTATCACCGACTTGTGCGTGTGTCTGCAATAATTATCCACCATGGCCTTCAACCAAGGCTCAAACTCGCGTGAATTAAAAAATGGCACCAGAATGGCTTTATCCACCCGAGCGTGTTGCAGTGCAATCTTCAGAGCGTGGTCATCGGTTGTGCTCCGCCACCATTGCTTGCACTCATTGCCAGTTAGATTTTCCCAAGACATTGTGTCCGTGTCGGCATCCATTATCTTTTTCTTTCCTGCCGAGGCTACCTTCGACCTATGCTGCACAATTTTCTTGCCCTTGTCCATTGTATTGTCGGTTCGGTGATTCCAACCGATTTTATTTCCTTCCAAACGGTTGCTGAAATTGTCGAACTCTAGTAACTGTGGTACCCAATGAACCTGAAATTGTCGAAATCCTTGAAAAAACTGTAAATGATGGACGCCTTGAGGAATAAAAAATAGCAGTACGGTCTGGATCTGCAGATGCCGTACAATGTGAAGAATTGGTGAATGTTGTTGGATATCCCTGGCCAAAAGCAAAATCCGTACGATCTTTGAGTTGCAATCTGGGGCCCGTACGACTTGGATAACTAGTGAAGTTTTACGCTTGGTAGACTCTGTGAATGCCGTACGATGAAGTCCTCCTGCAAATGTCGTACGATTAGGATCTCTGCTAAATGCCGTATGATGTAAGGATGTCGTACGACCTTGCTGACCACTTCAGGACTCCTTACGAGTTGAGAAGATGCTAAATATTGTACGATGTAGAGCTCTTCTGAACGCTGTACGACTTGAAAATAATTTGGATGCTGTGCGACTTGAAAATGGATTGGGTGCTATACGACCTTAAGACACTTGGAGTGTCGTACGACTGGAACAATCAATTCGTGCCGTATGAATGAGGTAACCAATCCCTGCCATACGATCTGGAAAGCATGATCAGAACCCCATACAACCTTAGGATGCCGTAGAACCTTGCTGTCAGGACTTTGTACGAGTTGAGAATGTTGTACGATTCCTTTATCTGGCGACATGTGTTGAGCTTGGAGTTCCTGATGCCGTACGATTCCTTTGTCTGGCGACGTGTGTTGAGCTTGGAGTTCTTGATGCCATACGAGCTCCCTCTGTTTGCTCTTATTCTCTCGTACGATTTGTACGTCCTTCTTTGTTTGCTTTGTTTGGACTTTGCTGAGAGGGTCGTATGAAGGGTTCGATGGTAAATGTTTGCCGAACTGTGAAAACCCCTTTATGACTCCTTGAGTTACCTTCTTGCACCTTGGTGATCTCAATCGCACCCTTCCTTATCTCCTCTAATTCCTACTGAGCTCGTCCTTTTGCCGTACGGTGTATAAGGGGGCGACATTTGATTTTTCTTAATTTTATCTTTCTTACTTCACTTTGCCTTTCCTTGCTCGCTTGTAACTTTTCCATTATTTCGCTTGTATTTTTCCGACTCCATGTAATACTATTGTCTTTTTAATTTTATTTTTTCTCTCTTCAATTCCTTTTAATTTCCTCTCCATATTTCTTTTATTTGTATCTTCTCTCTCCTCTCTCCATTTGTCTTGTTTTTCTTTATTTATTCTCCTGCTCTTCTTCATTTGCCTTGTTTTTCTTTTAGCTTTTTTCTCTTCTATCTTTAATTTTTTCAAATTTTGTTTATTTTCTTTCTCATCTCCTCTCTCTTCTTTTCCAGGTTTTCTTTTTGTTCCCCTTACTCCTTCATCCTCTTTAACCTTCAATTCAGACGGATAGTGCCATTTGCACATATGCGGGGGCCGCTTATAACATTCTTCTTCACAACATGATCCTACATACTATATATCAAACCATTTATCAAGCAGTGGAGAAGGGCCAATACCTTTGAAATTGCCGTCAATGTATCGTCCGCCATAAAACTGGTACCACGTAACCTCTTCGCCTTCTATAGTTGGTAGCCCAGCTGGGTTAGGTATTATTTTCCAAAGCCCATCTTGTGTCACTATCCTCAGCACTTCCTCCGTTCTTGTCTCGACTGATTAATTGCATCTTTAGTGTACCCATCTACATTTGAAATGAACATATCTTCTGTCATTATTACTGTCTTTAAATAGGGGGTTGTCCGTTCAAAGTAGGTTTCCCATTGCTCGACGTTCCAATCATTTGCTTCATAATCAGCATCCTCAAGTTGACACATACTTCGTTCATGGGCGAGTTGTTCCTCCTCTTTCTGTGCCTCATTGTCTAATCCTTTCGCCAAGTATACTCACCTAAGACCTTCATATGGAGCTATGTAACACCAATGTCCACCCATTCTCCACCATAGTGCTGGTGTCCCGAATACCTCATTGGTGAGGTGCTTGTGCATCCGGGGTACAACAATACCTTCTACTCTCTTCTGCACCAGCCTCTCTTCAATGATTTGATCTATGCCCGACTCCATCCAGACTCCTTTGGCTGCATAGCCAGGGCCTCCCAAACCCCAGTCATATTCTTGCAAATCCTCTTTTTGCACAACCTAATCTTCTTTAGTAGCATAGCCCAACATATTGATGGCGATGGCGTTCTCCTTTCTTTCTTGATACTGCTTCAACTTAGAACCGTTGATTGCTTCTGGTAGGGGCAACCCATCTAAATTCTCAAGTTTTATAGAGCCATTGTCATAGACTTCTCGAACTCGGAATGGTCCTAACCAACGGACTTTGAACTTCCCCGGCTTGATTTCGTTGCGGCCGTTATATTTCAGAACTAACTGTCCCGGCCAGAAATTCATTCGCCGGAGATGCTTATCGTGCCAATATTTCCTTCGCCTTTGCATATTCTCCATCGCCCATTGTGCCATTATCCTTCGCTCATCTAGTTTGTTAAGCTGGTATAATCGTTCTTTTAAACTTTCGGTATCACCCAGCCGGTTCTTGACGACTATCCATAAGTTGAGTACCATGTACTCCATCGGCATCACTGCTTCCTGTCCTTACATTAATTGAAAGGGTGTGTGGCTTGTCGTTACCTTGTATGTTGTACGGTACACCCACAGGACGGCTGGTAATCTTTCTTCCCAGTTAGCTTCTTCTACGCCACATGGCTTGTGAATGACTGATACCAACACTTTATTTGTAGACTTTGCCTGGCCGTTAGCTCGCGGGTACTATAGACTTGATAGGTTGTGAAAGATTCGGAACTCTGTCGTCATCAGCCTGATGACATGATTGACAAAATGCCCTCCACGATCACTCGTGATCTGAATGGGAATGCCGTACTGTGTCACTATTTGCTCATAGATAAATCTTGACGTACTCTGCACTGTGTTGTCTGGCAATGCTCTAGCTTCAGCCCACTTCGTCAGATATTCACTAGCAACCATAATGTATCGGCACCGATGCAACTGACTTACCTTCAATGGTCCAATGAAATCCAATCCCCATCATTCGAACAACTCTTGTGGTCGAGAGGGATGTAGTGGCATGAAGTCCCGCTTTAATGGTTTCTCAACCCTTTGGTAGGTATCGCAGCCTAACACCCACTCCTTGGCATCGGTGTGCATCGTCGGCCACCATAGGCTTGCCAAAAGAATTTTCCTCGCTGTAGCATTTGGTCCCATATGACCGCCAGCCAGACCTTCATGTGCCTCCTTTAGTATGCCTGGTATCTCTTCTTCTATGACACATCTTCGGAGGATCTGATCAGGCCCCATCTTGTAAAGCAAGCCATTGATCATGTAGAAACCCCTGTTTCCCCTAACTTCTGAATCTGACTGTTTTTTTATTGTTTTGTGTACTTTTGGGTTTTTTGTGGTTTTTGCATGAATAAAGGAAATTGCGATTGTGAAAGGAAATTGATATAAAAATCTCTACTAAATACAATAAGTCCAGATCTAACATTAACAGACTCAGGAAACCACTGCTAATGAATGTATTAATTTTCCACAGCCATTACAATGATAAATATCACATGCAGACAAGAATAGATAAAAATATCAGATTAAAACCTGATTTGCAGCAGCTGAGATAAAATGATGAATGGTACGGCCATCAAGAATATCAGCTTCTCCCTCTGTCTAATGACTGCAAGTGGATCCAATAGATACTGCGCCTCTGTTGATGTAGATAAACTGCCAAGAAGGAAGGCGAATCACATGGCATAAAAGTACGGCCTGTACTTGCAGGTACGGCCCTGTAGCAGCAGCAATGGTACGGCTCTTAACAGCAGCAAAGAATCTGGTACGGCCTTATTTAGTTTTGTCTGGAGTTTAGGAAGTGGGCGCCTAAACAATAAAGATCCTTTCTGATGAATTCCAGACCAATAACCCCGAAAATACTATCTCTGTGAATGTTCTGTGATCACTTCTGAATGAAGAAATCTCTTTGAAATGCAATAGATCAGCTGGTATCTCACAGCCTCTGAATCGCAACACTGAAGATGGCTCGTTCTCCAATGTCTGTAGACAACAGAAACCCTAGGCTTCGTTCTCCGGAAGAAGACTTGCTCAAAAATTCAATATTCAACATAATGAGCTCTTCACAATGAAAATTCTTTATATTCTCAAGAGGGTCGACTTTTTCCTCAAAAGGCATCATTTAAATAAAAGTTGAATTTTAACTTTTAATTTTTGAATAGTCTTGACGCACTTTTAATTATAAAATATAATTAAAAAGTGGCCCCCTTCAATGTTGGTCGAACCCCTTCAAGAAATCACTTAAGTTATAATATTAAATAATATTATAACTTTATAATATAAGCTTCAATAATTAATATTTAATTTGACAATTAAAATATTAATATCTTACTCAATTTACGTCTGATTAACGAACCGTCTGAAGCTGGAGAATAAGTGATTGATTTTGCACATGACCAAACCCTACTGCTAAAAATAGCAGGGGTGCTCCGCTAAATGACTATTACTGCTAAAAATAGCAAGTTAGGCAAAAGTCGTCTGAAAGAGCCCGAACGAAAGCCAACTGGTAAATTCTGACGATCTGAAGCCAAGCCAAGCTCCAACAAGACCCTCTATCCATCCTATCAGCCTACGAGGGTCGCATAATAGGCTAATTCTTACGAACTCTGATGCTCGCCAAAATGGGGACATTACAGATCAACTAGAACGTCTTACTTTTCAAGACGAGCTTTCGCCTTTCTGCTGGTGGCATTTCCTTCGGAAATGTGGATGTGGACAAATATTCCCCAATCTTTTCATACCATGAGGGTAACACTGCGATCTGAAATAAGTGTGCATTCGGAAAATCTTCATTCATCCCTCCCTCGGCAGGTTCGCCTGACCGGATTCTGGACAATTGGTCAACAATCACATGGCTCTTACCCGGTCGTACGATGATGGTAAATGTAAACACTTGGAGCAATAGCAGCCACCTGCTCACTCATCCTTGAATGCTTGGCTTGTTCACTAAATACATCAAGGCTTGATGATCCACATAAAAGGTGAATGGTGTGGCTAGGAGATAGCGCTTGAACTTCTATACAGAGTAAACCATCCCTAGTGCTTCATGCTCGGTCATACCTTAATTCCTTTTAGCTATTGAAAGTAGCCGACTGGCAAAGAATACCGGATGGTCCAACCCGTGTGCTCCCACTTGTGCTAGTGTTGCTCCAATGGAAAAGTTAGAGGCATCAACATGTACATGAAACTCCTTATTCCAGTTTGGGTACAGTAGTATAGGTGAGCTGATCAATCGGTCCTTCAGTTCATTAAATGCCTTCTCCTGTTCTTTGGCCCATATGAATGGTTGGCCCTTCCTTGTCAGTAGGTCAAGAGGATATGACACTTGCGCAAAATTTTTAATAAATCTTTGATAGTATCCCACATGCCCGAGGAAGGACTTCACACTGGTGACGTTCTCAAGAGCCTCCATCTGTATGATTACACTCACCTTGTCGGGATCAGTTTTCAATCCAGCCTTACACACAATGTGTCCTAGCAGCTTCCCTTGTGGCACCATAAATCTGCATTTTCTGGGATTCAATGCAAGGCAGGTTGCTCTACATCTTTCCATGCACTCGCCTAAAGTTTTCAGATGCTTTTTTTTATCACTGTAAATTGACCAATCATCGAGGAAAGCTTTAAAATTACCTACAGACATTTTGTCAAAAATGTGGAGTATTATCCTTTGGAACGTGGCTGGCGCGTTGCACAGCCCGAACAACATCCGGTTGTAGGCGTACACCCCGTCCTCAACCACGAACTTAGTCTTCAACTTATCTTCCTCCGTGATACTGATTTGGTTGTAGCCCGAAAAGCCATCCAAGAACAAGTACATTTCACGATCGGCAACTTCTTCGAGGATTGTGTCGGTGAAGGGGATAGGAAATGGGTGTTTGATGGTCACCGCATTCAAACTCCGAAAGTCAACATATATTCTAATTTGCTCTGTTTCTTTCTTCAAGGATATGACAATCGGTGACACCCACTCATTGACCTCCACTTTGAAAATGGTGCCCACTTCCAACATCTTCTCAATCTCCTCTTGTACTTTAGCGGCATAATTTTTATTCATTCTGTACGGTCTCTTCCGTACGGGTTTGGCTCCTGGTACAAGAGGGTTCGTGTGTACGCATAACTCTGGTGGTACGCCTTTTAGATCTTTATACGTCTAAGCAAAGGCATCTTTATACTCCATGAAGATTTTAAATGCTGCCGCCTTTAGTACGGGGTCCCAATCATCACCCACAAGGATATCCTTAGGTTTTTCTGGTTCCCCAAGGTTCACCTTCTTCAGCGTTGGCTCCACGTACTCGATGCATTTATCCTGTTCAAACTTGTGTGCTGGAGTCTCATCCAAATTTGCTGTACCTTCCTTATACTCACCGTACTTTGGAGGAAATGTTTCACTGGGCGAGCCTTTATCTTCTTCCACTTCCCCTTCTCTAACTTGTAGCATGTTGCAGTCAGGGTGGAAGACTTCATAATCTTCCATCTGCCAGTGAAATAGCCCGTTCAGCGAACTGGTCTCGTCCTCCGAGCAACTCCCAATCTCCAATACACCTTCCTCATTTGGCTCCATTAGATTTCTTTCGTCATCAACATTTGATTCTCCTCCCGATTCGGATCCCGAAGACGCCAGATCTTCACTGACCGCTTGGTTCTTCAGATCAATAGTGTACTTCCTCCCCTGACTCTCGATTGAGAGCGTATTCCTCTTCCAGTTGTGGTTTTCCTTGGCGGCAATCAACCATCCCTGTCCCAATAGTGCATTGTACGCCTTTTTCTCTAGTGGGATGACAACAAAATTTAGCAAAACCTGTTGTGTGCCGATCAAGACTTTTTGTGCCATTAGTGTATCGAGGGGTCTGATGCCATGTTGGTCTACTCCTACGAGGTGGAATGTTGGGGCCCAGAGGGTCGGCTTACCCAAACACTTCCATGTTTCCTCTGGCGGCACATTTACTCCCGAGCCTCCATTGACGATTGTGTTAGATAATTTCATTCCCAAAATTTCCATCTCGATGACGACTGGTTTCCTCCCGATACTCACTGCGAGTAGCATTGGATCCGTGGTCTCGGCTACTAGTTCTGTCATTCGTTCTGGCGGACCCTTTTGAAGATTATCTTCAATAACATTTGTAAGTGCTACTCTCAGATGAGGCATCGTTTGTAGAAGGTCAGTTACCTTGATTGGTACGGGTTTGTGAAGCACCTGCCGTACTATGTTCTTCTCTGACTCCAACTACAACAATGTACTAGTAGCTTTAGAATTTCTGCGTTCATTCACCATTGCCTCTTCTACTTTTGTCCTGGCTTCTCAGAGTCTTTCTTTCTCCGTACGAGGGTCTAGATAATTGGCCTTCTTTGACTACGCCCTCATGATTGCCAAGACTTCTTTGTCAGCTATCTCCAACATATTGATACCTTTCTGTTTTGGACAGTCGGTGTCTTCATGGTCACCCTATCCACACCATTTGCATAGCTTTCACTCGGTGCATTGGACGCTCTGGCAATCCCTCGCAAAGTGACCCCATTCATTACACTTCTGGCATTGGATCATGGGTCTACCTTTGCTGTTGTACTAAATTTTGCTTTTGGGCTTATTATTTCTCCGATTGTTACGGTAGCCTCTAGGGGATGCATTGTTGCTCTGCGGTTTTGGTGGTGTGGTCGGAGGGGTTGACTGTTCTCCTTGTGTGAAGAACACTTGCGAACTCCTTGTTTTTATGTTGTACAGGCACTCCTTGACGGAGTGTCCCATAACTTGGCAGCTGCCACAGAATAAATTTTTCGGGCAGTTTGCCTTTGTATGACCTTCCTTCTTGCATTCGGTACACCACAATTCATTCGCTTCCTTGGAACCTTCCTTGTCGGCTTTCAGTTCTTTCATCATCCGCATCATGTCCCGACGAAGAGCTTGTACAATTGTTGATTTGTCTTCACTTTCCTCTGCACTCTCTTCATCATCTTTCTTCTTCCCCTCCGAGGATGGTGGTACTACTTTCATTTTTCGCCGAAGCGAGGGAATGAACCCTTCAATAAACAATCTCTTCTTTAGGCCATTTGCTGGCTGTGCCTCAAGCTTTCCTATCAAGTCTTTTAATTTCCAATTGTAGGTCCGCACGCTCTCGTGCTTTCCTTGTTTAGTATTATATATCTCCGTAACAATCTCGCTATCATCCTATAGGAGTTTGAACTCCTCCTGGAAAGCTTGCTTCAATAACCTCCATGTAGCTCTCTGTGCTTGATCCAGTTTAGAGTACCAATCAATGGCACAGTCTCTGAGTGTCACTGGAAATGCTTTCAGCCACTGGTCGGGATCATCCTGTCCCCTGGCTATCCAGATAGTCTCACATGTCTTACAGTGCCGTACGGGATCTTCAAACCCATTCCCTATGAACTTCGGCAGCTTCTGCCCCTCTGGAGTAGCCATCTTTCCCCGCTGGACTCTTTGTGTGTTGGACCCAATGAGACTGGTTTCCCTCCCACGTTTCGATGCGTCACTTGCACTCTTGGCCACGTACAAGTCACTCCCACGTCTTCTGTCAGCGTCCTCGACACCGTGAGCCTCCTGGGGTTCCCTCCGGTACTCTCTCTGCCTTGGGGTATTGAGCTCAGATCTTCCACTTGTCAGCCGTTCATCATCGTCCGATAAGGACAACTCCCGAAAACGTCTGATGCTACTACTCAACTCATCTTCGTTGTCATACGGATCATATCGTCCTATATACAGGGTGTCGAAGGGTTCTTCGTCCCTTCCTCTCCGCAAACTTTGGTGCGCTCTTCCAATGGATGTGTCTATTCTTGTCAGATTGTCATATGCTCTTTTAATACTCTGATTTATTTCAATTAAATCCTCATCCAATTCCTTGCCGGCTTGCTTCAGTTTTCTTCGCCGGTTTTTTTGTTCTTGCAGCCTAAGTGATCGCCGAACTTGCTCTTCTTGAGTCTCGTGCCTGTCAGGTACTTGATTCTTGTCTTTGTTCAGCCGTACGAGCATTTAATATTTGTTTAGGTGATCATTGCTGACTACCAGATGTACGTCTCCGACTAGTGTCTCGTTCTTCTTCTTCGCGTTTGGTTCTCTCTTCGTAACGCTGCAGTATTTGTTGCCTTTGGTGTTCCCGATCCTCTTCTTCTTGGAGCTCCTGCAGGATAATAAAATGACGGGCTAGCAGTTTGGGCATGCGATTCAAGAGATGATCCACCTCGTCATTCACTTCTAGCGGATCCCAGATAACTTCCTCAAGGATCTCCCGCTTGCCAGATTCCCTCCGTACATGATCTCGTAAAGATATCTTCCACAGATTGACAAGATCTTCAGCTAATAGGTCTTCCCTCTCCTCATTGCTATTGACCGGCTCATCTTGCGGAAGAGCCATCACGCTGCCATGACGAGTGAGTCCCTAGTCCGCTCGGGCAACGACGCCAAATGTTTGCCCTCAGGAATGTAAGTCAAATACTACGTACTACTGAGCAAACTAAATCATATGCAAAACATGAAACAAAACACCAGAATAGAGATATATCATTTTTGAACAGCAGATGCTTTATTCATTATCAACAATATCATCATGTACAATCACAGGAGTATTCAACAGTGCTATCAACTATAACCATGTACACATTTCTACTTTCTGACTATAGCAACTGACTACATATAACGTTCGGCGGTAGTTAGATAACCAACCGACACAACATTTCATAACAACAGTTATCATTAATCGGGACTTGATTACTCGAAAGTACATGACATGTATTATTCTTACTAACTATAGTTTTATTAGCAATTGGCCGACTACGGCTGACTACAACAAAAGTAAAGATATACTACTTACAATGACTTTCAACAGAGAGGGAGAGTCAATTACAGGAAAAGGACAAGGAGTGGGCTATCACCGGTTGATTAAATATTAGAATAATGAGATACCTTTATTGATAGAAGAGCCTTTCTCTTATACACTTTACAAACCCTACAAACTAGGGAGTTAACAAAACGTAACTGAAAGAGTAAAGAAAATGTAATTGAAAGATAACGAAAGCAAACAAAAAGGCTATAATCATGGAGACGTGATTATAGGGAAACTGAAACTCAAGCTAAAGATTAAGTTAACTAAGATGACTGTTAATATCACATTTAATATTTAATACCCTCCCTTAATGGTCATCGTACAAACAAAAAACTAAGTCTACCCATATTGTGTTGGTCATCAAAATGCAAAGTGTGTAGACTCCTTTTGGTCAGTTTGCTCCATTGCGTGAGCACTTTGTTGAGATGCTTCCTAGTTAGACTTCTCATTAGCCAACCACTTTCTGCGATAGCTCTGTATATGACCAATCTTCCTACAGTAATGGCAAGTAAAAGACTTCTTGGAGCCCTCCTCCGAATCGTCTCGTCCTTTCTGCTGAGTGGACTTTCCTTTGCGAACATCTTTGGTAGTAAATGCTTGTTCAATAGTAGGAGACTCACTCCTGCTCCCAAACTACTTCTTCCACCTATCCTGTTGGAAAAGCTTGTTGCACATCTCATGAAACTTCAATTCAACATTGGTGGATGTAATGTTGAGCATTTCGATGAAGTGCTCGTAGGAACGTGACAAACTTTTCAAAGTGATCACCACCATATCCTCCTCTTCTACCTTATGACCAATGGCCTCCAATTCTTTGCAAATATTTTTTACTTTCATCAAGTGCTCCTGCAAAGACACTTGGTTATCCATCATAATAGAAAAGAACATATTCTTCAGAAAGAAAGCCCTTCCCTTGTCTGAGATCTCATGAAGATCTTTCAAATGCTTCCAGATCTCCACAATAGATTTAGCAGATGGTAATTCTAGTAACATTTGATCGGTGATAGATAATTTGAAAAGCATGACTGCCTCCCTATTACTCTCCTCATACTTGTCCCGATCCTTCCTAGCAACAGTGGGACGAAGTTCTGTACCAAGAACAATTTCATCTAGATGCCGGTACTCAAAGATGGCAAGCATCCTCTGCTTCCACGTGTTGTAATTCTTTCAATTGAACCTTTGCGAACTTTTCAACATAATATTGGACAAAGACACCATCCCTCTTGTTTTCCAAAGCACAAAAAATGAGGTAACTTTTGTGATCAGTTGGCAAAACACTGGACAATCAGCTGGCACAACTTTGATTTTTCAAAAATCATCTGAAAAAGAGGCTTCAAAAACTCAGCAAAATTTTTATAGAATATTTCTTTCCAAAACTCTATGTAAATTTTTGAAGAAAAAAAATTCCGAAAACTCTTTGCAAATTTTTATTTTCCTAGAAAATTATCAAAACTAGCTCCAAAAATCAGCTCTTCATGCTGCCATGAAAATCATCACGAACCAAAAAATCACCATGAATTTGAAAAACCCACGAACAGTTCAAAACCCTAGCAGATGACCAACTGAAAATTCTGCAAATTCCTAGGCGGCACAGGTTGCAGAGATAATACCCATAAATTGTGAGTATAAAACGTGCCAAGCATAGTCGTGTGTAAAAAACCTTAGTCCCATGCAAAAAATAGACCCAAGAACTCCATAAAAGATTGAAAACACATGCCAGAAAATAGTAAAAAATGTGTTTCAGAAAACACGTCAAAAAGAAAATCGCCTAGAATGAAATTGCGACTAAAATTAATCAGAAGTCGTGTCCAAGAGCAGACTGAAATCATGACTAAAATTCATTAGAAGGTGTGTCTAGTAGAAATGGAAAAACGCATGCCTAGATCCTTAACAAAATCGCGCTAGAAAGAATGAAAAACGCATGCCTAGATCCTTCACAAAATCAAGCCAGAATGAATGAAAAACATGCAAAAAAATGAAGGTTGCACGCATAGGTTGTGCTTAGGAAAAATTGGAAAAAATTGGACGAAACTTGCCAAAATTTCTCAAGAAAAAATTGCGGCCTAAAGATTTTTCAGAAAAATGAGCTCAGAAAACCCAAATTGTGCGCAAAAAAGTGAGGAGAAAAAGCACGCTCCGAGACTCCAGAATACCGATTCGATTCTGCTTTATAAAAAAATTGTGATTTTCACGATAAACCCTCAAAATTCTGCCTAAAAATACTATCCGCAATTTTGCTTTTGAAAAAGTTCGAAAATCTTCGAAAGAAATAAATCACGAATTTCAAACCCATAAAATGTCATCACTAAAAAAATTTGCCCAAAAAAATCTAACGAAATTGTGTCTCATTACCCTAGCTTTAATACCATGTTTATTAAATATCAGAATAATGAGATACCTTTATTTATAGAAGAGCCTTGCTCTTCTACACTTTACAAACCCTACAAATCAGGGAGTTAACAAAATGTAATTGAAAAATTAAAGAAAATGTAACTGAAAGATAATGAAAGCGAACAAAAAGGCTATAATCACGGAGACATGATTATAGGCAAACTGAAACTCAAGCTAAAGATTAAGTTAACTAAGATGACCATTAATATTACATTTAATATTTAATACCACCAAGCAGGAGCTCAAGTTGACATTTTTGGTTTTTAGTCGTCTAGAAGATGACTATTTTGTTGGGGGGATGATGTAGATGGCCATGTTAATAAATAATTATATTATAATTGACCTTACTAATTAATTAAATAAATGTTGTAGTCGGTTGTACTAGGAATAGATAATAATAGTTTAAATAATACATGCACAGTTTAAAGTAAAAGTTGGATTAGTTGTCGGGTAGGTAGTTAGGAAGAGTTGCTGATGGTTGGTATCTCAACCAACCTTGGCCGTCTATATATGTATGTTGTCATTTGTAGTTTGATAGGGACAATTGCTATGTACTGTTGATATACTTCATGAATGAATTCAATCCATTGTTCTGTGCAATTACTATTACGATTGTTTTGTGATTCATATTCTAGTACATGCTTTATGTTGTGAATTATTCTCGTTTACTCCCATAGTACGTTGAACACTACCCAGTGAGTAAACACATTTGTCATGCTATATATAGAAAGGATTGGTTTGAGGGAAGCTTTTTGGGTTATCATTGGTGGCAACAACATGGTTTTAGAATACATTGAAGGGAGAGCAGTCTAAGATGTAAAGGTGAAGACCTCCTCATTAGGTGATGAAGCTAGTAGGTCTCACACCCTTCTTGATGGAGGAGCCAAAAAAAGGGTAAGTCATTTTGGAAACTACAATAATGAACAACACTTGATATATTTATGGTTGTTAGTACAAGGCTGCAATAACCACAAAGGGAATCATTTCTCTAGAGAAAGGCATGAAGATACTGCAATGAAAGTGCCCTTTAAAGATTTAAAATGCTATAAACAGCACCCACTATTCTTAATAATTGATTGTCCTTCTATGTCATTGACATAGTTTGATTATATATGGCATTTATATAATTCCTTTCATTCTCTCTTCTGTCTTCATTCATTTGAAGAAAACTCAAATCCATCTTAGACCAAGAAAAGCTTCTCTTATAAATGAATTTCATATTGAAGAAAACTCCATATTTAGGATTTTGAGTGGTTGCTTCCGACGGATAAGTTGAGATGCTATCCTCATCTATAAATAAATATTTGTTAAATGCAAGAATATGTTGAAGCAAACATTAATTCTTCATATAGGTTTTCTTTTAACCGTCCTATTTTCCTTTTTCTGCTGGATATATTTTAAAGTTTCACTGACCAACATTGGCCATTTGTGGACATTAATATTCTTTTGTTCATTCTTTATTTCTTTTATTTTGTTCTGTAGCCAAGAACTTGCTTATATGGAATGAATTGCTTGTAAACATAACTGAACTCTTAGTTTTGGTTCAACTAAATGATTAATTGATTGTAAGAAATAATCTATTGTTTATGTCATAATTGTAGAAGCTTTATCTTTTTATGTAATATGTAATTGGTAATTTGATTGGAGATGCTATGTTTGCAGGTGAAAGCTCTTCTGGCAGATGGCTGCCCTAGAGTTTGGGTAGCCACATCTGATATTCTTGAGAAACAGGCAGTACATTATTTGGTAACATCTTAAGACCATATTAACAAGCATACAAAATTTCCTGATTTAATTTGAATGTAGAACACAATATTCCTTAATCCCTTAAAAATCCTTACAAAAATACAAAAAGAGTTTTGAAAAAAGAACAGTCTATTCCTTTTTATATCAAATGGTTGTTTTTCTCAGTTGGATGAGAACATTTAAAACAAAAGAAAATGATGCTAATTACATGTTTATCTTAATGATGCTATAATAGCACATTAGTTCTCTAAAATCTAATGTACAATGCAAGTATAACCATCAATGTAACTTCCCTTTACAGTTATAAATACAAGCATACATTTATTGATGTTTGTGCAATTCAATTCTCTTTAACTTTGGCCATTCATTCTTCCAACAATGTGGGAGATTGCAGGTTCATGCCCTCATTACTTTGGTGAAAGAGGGGTAAATGAGAATTGAAACCATTGAATTTGTTTATAGAAACATGGAAATGAAATACATGAGTAAGAGCCTCAAGGATGGAGCATCAAGAGGAGGATGTACATGTATCAAGGTTGTTGACATAGGAATTAAATGTGGCAGACATAACTCTATATGTTTGGAAGATTATGACACTTTTCAATGAGATGCTTGGATCTTCATTTATTCAGATCACGGCACTTAAAAATGGCCATTTATAAAATCTTATATTTGTTTGCATATAGTAATTTAGTATGCTACCTATCATATTTCTATTACACCTTATGAAATGTAAAACTTACATTGTGGCGCTTTAACATTGAAGAACCTACTAAGTTGTAAAACATTATGATCCTTCTTACTCTAACACCCTCGGAATTATATGATTTGGAGATCAAATTGAAAATTAAATTTTTTGAAAATCCAACATCACTTTAATGATCCACTTGTTACCAAGGATCCCCCTGCTTTCATGGCACTTCAATTTTGGCCACATTTAATATTGTGACAATTCAAAATGGCTGATTTATTTAATCACAAAAATAGTTGTAAGAGATGCTAGTGCTTTGTCTTTTGCAAGGCAACACAAACTCAAAAGTATGTCAGGTTGCAATTCTCTTCAAATTGGAGGGAGAAGCTCCTTTGTAACTAAGACTAATGCTAGATCCTTGACCATGGACAAAAGCTACAAATAATCACATTACACAAAAAAATAGCTTGTAGAAGAGCTCCTTGCTGTGCTTTTGACCATGGCAGATCCTCTGAAGAAATTTGAAATTGATGACTCACCTTTCCTGAATTGAGGTTTTTGCATTGTTTGTTTATTCTAGCACTTTTAGAATTGTTTTAATTTTTCAAGTAAATTATTTTGTTGTGCAAGTAAAGCTAACTGTTTTAATGTGGAGGCTTCTCATTCTGAGAAATAGGTGTCATACACTTTTTCTTTTTTCTTTTCTCTGTTTATCACCTCTTTAGCCTCTTGTACTATTTTATCATATTGATATTTATTTAGGAAGGTGTATTCTTCCTCCTCTTCTTCTTCATCATCATCTTCATTTTTTGTGTCATTTATGGGTTTTGCTTTTGTGGTATCTATTCCATTCCTTGTTACCATGGCAACTTTGTTTTTATGCTTATATTTGACGAAGTCTTTTTGTTTTTTCTCTTGGTACACTTTTTTGGAGGTTTCTTCTTCGTCAGATTGTCAAAGTTGTATTTATCTTATTTTTGACATCTTCTTGCCCCTTGTGGCACATCTTTGGGGACTTTCCTCATAATCTTGGCACCATTAGTGGCATTTTTCCCTTGCAATTCATCACTCTTTGACTGTGGTGGCACATTTTTGAAGTACTGTTGTGCCTTATCACAAGTGAACAGGTCGTGGTCTGAATTGCCACAAAAGGCAAACTGTTTCTTGAAGGAATAGGGGTATATTGTAAGGCGCACATCCCAAATATCATTTTACTCTTTGGCCCTAGCTAAAGTCACTTTTTAATAATAAAATATTCAGCCTAATAACACAATTAATTAAATACAAGTTGCTCATAAAATTTTAATTGAAGACAATTTGATTAATTAAACTATTCCCTCTCTAAACCCCCGAAATAGCCTAAGGCAATGAAATAGACTAAAGGGTCCTCTCTGAATGCCTAGGCTGAAAGAAGGGGACATTACATTGGCAGTCAAGTGGAAAATAATTAAATTGTTAATTAATTATATTAAGTTGTCTAAGCTTGGGCAACTTATTTAATTAATTATTTTATAAAGCATCTTTCCAAGTTTAAAATATAAAGTTAAAGAATGAAATTGCTTGGTGGGAAATTGAAGATTATTTATTATTTTTGTGGAAAAGTGTATAAAGGAGGAAATGGGAATGGAAAAAGGCATTTTTGGTAATTTTTTTGTACAAGCCCTAATTTGGGATGGATTAAGCTTGGTTCAATGTTTAGCTGAAGGACGAAAATCCTTTTGGCAATCAATTTCATGGACAAAACTCACCTAGCTGAGACTTGTTGGATTCATATAAGATTCACAAGTGTGCTTAAATGGGTAATTGTAGGGATTATCAAAAGATTTGCAAAGCAATTAAATATTTGATTCAGGTGTTTATCCAGGTATTTGATTTTTAATATTTTTGATTGTGAGAGTCATGAATATATTTCCAGGAATGATTTACTAAATACAAATGAAGGATTGTTACTGGTTGAACAAGCACCAAACCTAGTCATAACTATTTGGGTAGTATTACATCTTCAGCAGGGCCTAGCATTATGGTTATCAGCTGCAATGTTTTGACTACCATATTTTATTAAACTGGGTGTGGGACTATTTGGAGATTATTGTCGATCGAGATTGTTTGGGATATGAAAAGGTGAAGTTTGGGGAGTTTTGATGATGATAGGAGTCTAATAATTCTTGTGGCCCAACTTTGAGGAGAAATTTGAAAGCAAAAAGGGGACCACAAATTCTTACTTGGGAGCTATGGGTTCTTGAAAGTGGCGTGAATATTTTTGTATGGTCATGGAACTTATGATCCCAGCTGTCCACATATGGAATATTTGCATGAGTTTAGGACATCACAGAAAATTGTAGCACCAATTTGTGGAAGTTGTGGACCATATTTGGAGGTTGTGAAAGAGATTGGAGGGTGTGGGAATTGTTCTGAAAAGTTATCACTGACCTTGGTTGCTGGGAATTCCAAAAATGAACTGTGTAAAGTTCTAGCTCTAGTAGGAGTCTAAAAGTCCTTGCCATCCAACCTCATGGTTATGTTTGAAGATTCAAGAAAAAAGCTATTGCACCATCTTTAGGAGTTGTGTGGAAGTAGGAGTGTAGCGTAGGGTGTGGGAAACAAACAAACAAAGATTTTCTGAAGTCTTTGGTGACTGGAACCCTCAAGAATCCCAGCTACTACCTTGATATTGCCTATTGGGTGTGGGACTTGGAAAGCTTGTAGTGGATAGTTAAATAAAATATATCACGTTACATATGCATTGCAACATCATTACAACTCTTCTGCAACAGCTATATTACATCTGCAAATTATATGAGCATTACAGCAAGTAATTTCAACAGATTTAACCAGGTTTATTAGAGACTTAATCAGCAATCGATATATTTACTGGCACTCTAGTTGACTCCATATTGGATGCCATAGTCTGAATGGGTTAAATGAGTGATGAAACTCTGTTTGGGCATCCCTGTGCACATAAATCAGGTCTGAAACATTTCCAGCCAGCTGTCTAGTTCAAGAAAAATCATCCATATCTTCAGAGCTGTGCCTTCAGGTCATTGCTATGAGGTTAGGGTGTTATTTACTTCCAAATTTTTTGAGTTCATATGTTGAAAGACCTCTGCCAGTTGATAATAAAGTATATCAGAAAGTTTCTGAGTTGGAGGATTTCTGAAATTGTCACTTGTTCCTTCATTATGCATTTGAACGTGATGTCTATTTATGATTTGTTTTCTATATTTTTATCTTGTTAAAACTTGCAAATTTACATAAAAGATGGTTGGGTTGAAGAAATTCCAATCGTGATGACTAATTACCTAATGCTTTGAAAACATTGAATTAATCACACAAATCATTGATGTTCAAATTGCAGTAACAAATGAAAGTACATATACAATTTACACATTTAAATCTGGTTTGCATTTCATTGAAATCTTACAAGGAAACCTCCACAATTGCCAACTCACAGCTTCACAAAGTTTTTACACTGTACTAAGTTAGTAAACTTCTATCTTGCATCTATCTTTATACTTATAGTATTCAACTAAAAAATTTAATCTTCCAAGAATAGTATTCTTATCTCACATAGGAGATGACTTGGAAGGTAAGTCTAAATCATTAGTACTTATCCACACTTTGTTAGACTTAATTAACTAAATAAAATATTTTCAATTTATTACTTAACTGAATTACAAAATATAAATAACTCGAACTACTTGCATTTTTTGAACTTAACTAAAAACTCAAAACACTTTCTCTTATCGAGGAAGGAATTCCGCACCAATCTGAGTTTGCTTTTGCATGCTTCAAACTTCCCTTTTGTTAAGGGCTTGAGTAGAATATTAGCTAATTGTTGATCCACTACTTCTTTGAGGCTAGAAGACTCAATGATGTTACTTATCAAAGCTATGTAGTTTGGAATTTTCTTCGAAGGCCAGTTCTTCATGAATGTGCTTTGAGAAGTGTTGATGTGTTTTTCGTGATTGCACCAACACAGAATAAAGTTTCCAATGGCTACCCTATTCTCTCTTGATCAAAGTATCCAACACGCTAAGATTGTGAGAGAGTTCGTGCGTTCAACTCCAAGGTTCCTTCAGTGCGAATAGTCTCAGTTGGCTCGATGTGATTTTGCTGGTATTTCAAGGGGACTTACACAATTGTTCGGCAGCTGACAACAGACAACAGATTAAGGGCTTCACGTGGTTTGGATGATTTGGCAGGTAAGCACAAGTTTCTTAATACTGACCAGAAATGAACTGAATTTAAATGAGTGCAGGGCCTAAGAAGTTTATGTTCTATTTAAGGACGGGACGCGAAATCAATCTCGGCAGACTTCAACCAAACTCTGCTCCACCTCGCGTTGGACATCTTACACAAAGTTGGTGCAATCTTCAAGGGAGTGGCAAGAGTTTTTCAAGTTGCAATTCAGCATCAAGACACCATTAAGACGACGCATGCCAAGACATAAATCACAACTGAAGTTAAGCTTGTAAAATTTTCCAGTTGACCACACAAGGCGAACTTGCCGTCAGCAAGCTGCTAGTGGTATGGACTAAAACGAAGTTGCCTTGATTAACACCACAAGTCCTCAGCTAACATCTACTTGCATGAAAATGAAAATTACGCTACTTTACGCTACGTGAAGTAGAAGGGATGAAGAAACCTTGCTAACTGCGTATAACAAAGATGAATTCACCATTCAATGAAAGATCTTTTATTACAATAGTTTTTCGCAACAATCTCTTACAAAGTTTTCAAAGGAAAAGTTTCCTTCTCCTTCAAACTACACTATGCTAAGCTCTACTCTCTAGTCTGATCTCTAAGCTCTACTGTCTAATTCATTACAAATGAGGGGGGGATGCCCCTTTATATAGCTGGCCAAGTCCAATGGACGGCTCAGATTACAATTGGCTGGATGGCCCAGATTGTGCCACCTCAGCCCTAAACAAGATTGACCCTAAAAATCGCCACAAAGAGTGGGGCAATAAATGAGCAATTAATGTCCACCATCTTCTAGAAAATTCTTGTCTGGAAATGCGTTCACACTATTCTTTCTCAGACTGCAAATTGCCTGAGTTTGGTCAACACTGCTTCAACTTCTTGAAAGGATATGGCAGGCATGTTTTGACTTCAAGGCGGCAACTTTTTTCCCCTGCTCGATGATGATTTTCCTCCTTGACGTTGTTCTTTAACTTTGAATTACTTGCTTACATTTCCATTTTTTTTTTCTCCATCTTGAGCTTTGAAAACATTTCTTCTTTGCCTCGTGTTGGGCACATACTAGGTCTCAACACTTAGCCATTTCTTGCAATCCTTTCTTCTTTCATGTTTTGGGTGCAACCGAGATCTCGTGGAGGAGCCCGAAACACATAACTTCATCCCTTCCAAGGTTGCAACGTTGTTTTTGGTTGTTTGCTCCATCACTTCAAGTCATCGTGCTCTGACCTCGACGTTCATCCTACAAAACAGACAAAAGGAAGAACATCAAAACACTTCATAATACAAATTTACCTTACTTATTTGATTTTCATGCTCTGATCTTTGAGGTTTGAGTGATCTCTTCGTCTGATTTACTTAAATTCCTCTTGCCTTAGAATATTCCCGCATTATCATTTATCCCCCTTAGAGCACATCTGGAAACTTGAGCTTCTGTTTTCATTTCACCAGCTGAGGCATTCACTCTGACATTTTATCCAACTCAAGAAAAATTATTTTCACGAAGAATTCGATCAATTTCACCTAGGCAACCGACTTCAAAAACATCATTTATTCTTTGCCTTAGAAATTTTTTGAATTTTCCCTTTAGAAAATTTATCAATCTGTGCCAGTCAAGAATCTCCATCTTGTAGGCCTCGGCGAAGTATGGAAGACTTTGAAATCCATTCCCCATCGCAGACGTCAAATATCCAGAAGAAAATTCCCTTCAGAACGCATCAAATTCATGGGTCTACAATGAAGGGGTACATTTAATTTTTGAATTTTTTGAACCTTAGAAAAATCATTTTTCACCAAATTTAATCCAGTTCTTCATCCCTGGGGGTATTTTCTTGCTCTGACTTCAAAACTTTTATCAACTTCGCTAAGCTGGCATCCTTCTGACTGCAACATTGGCAATTTCATTCGTGTTTCAGGAGAATTTCAAGTCCTTCAGGTCTAGGCGCCATCAAGGGTCCAACTTTATTTTTCATCACCTAACACAAAATAATTTTCACATATCTTCCTTCTTGGTCTAGGCGCATTTGAGAGGTGTCATTTCAAATTTCAAAGAAACATTTCCAATCTATTTTCCAATGAAGGTGTATTTTTCCTTTTAAGCTTTGAGCTTGCACGCCTTAAAATATTCTTCAACTTTAACCTTTCCTTAGGCGCACATGGGGAATCTAGCTTCAAATCTTAAACACTTAGAATATCGCTCAAGTCAAGGCGTAGTCAAGAGGTTGAGGTTCAAATTTTCTATACTTAGCATATTTTCTAGCTCAACGCCTTGGAATCTTTCACTTTGCATGCATCATGCCTTGGAATCTTCACTTGTCTCCACCCTCATTTGGGCACATTTCACATAGGGAGGTGGACTTATCTTTATTCCAATGCCTTTTGTCTTTTCCTTGACTTAGAAACTTTTTACATGTCTTCATGAAGAGTGGGCGCATTTTATATGTTGAGGTGGATTATCTCCAACGCCTAGCATAGGTCATAACCTCATGGGCGCATTCAAAGGTTGATGAACGATGGGCGCATATCACATGGGGTGAAGGATGAACTTTTCAACACTTTTTGACCTCTTTGACTTCCTTTTAAACATGGGTGCATTTAGGACATGTAGAAGGATGGGCGCATATGGAGGTAGGAGGTGGATATTCCTCATACTTAGAAAATTTTTCAACTTTCACTAGTTCTCCCTTGGGCGCATATCACACAGGCAGGAGGATGAACTACCAACACCTTTGACTTTTTGATCTTGCTTGTACATGGGCGCATTCAGCATGGGGTGAAGGATGAAACTCATGCCTTAGCAACTTTTTGCATGCTACTACCTTGAGGGCGCATTTAGCATAGGCAAGAGGATGAAACTTTTACTTAGAATATTTTTCCATGCTTGACTTGAAGTGGGCGCATTTGGAGGGGTCTGAAGGATAAGACTCAAGCCTTAGAAAATTTTCTTGCTTTCTAGCTGAGGTGGGCGCATTTTGCCTAGGGAGTAGGATAAAACTTTGACTTAGAATTTTCTTAACCACCACAAGGCAAGTTGGGCGCGTTTGATATGTCTAGCAGGATATTCCAACACTTAGAAAATTTTCAATCATCTTGAAGGCAAGCTGGGCGCATATGGAGCCATTTTTTTTCAATCACCTTCTTGAAGTGGGCGCATTTTGCATGTGCAGGAGGATGAATTTTAACACTTACAAATTTTCCAACTTCATGAAGGCAAGCTGGGTGCATTTTGAAGGTGGAGCAGGACAAATTCAATGCCTTGGAAACTTTTTCCATCTCATGCTTTGAAGAGGGCACATTTGAGGGGTGGAGGAGGATTTTGTTCAAACTTAGCTTTTTCTTTCCTTTTGCCAACTTCTCCACGTCCTGCTATTTATAGTAAGCCCTTAAAATTTTCACACTTCTGAAGCTTGGATTGATCTGGAATTTTAAGCACAGGACCTTCATGACCTTGTCAGCCCGTTCACACTGATATCCTAAGCTGGCCTGCTATTTTTAGCCCATTTCTGAAGTTGGTTTACCATTTATAGCAACAACCTGTTTCTGAGATCTCCACAACTCCGTTTGACTTGAAATTCGAATGACGTGCTCCTCATCGGATGACCTGCCCATTCACACTGGCGCCTGCTGCTGGTTTACTATTTTTAGCCAATTTCTGGAATGCCTCACTATAAATAGTAAGTGCTCCGAATGCCTTCAAATTTTACCGGTGGATAGCTTGAAAGATGTTGAACGCAATGGGATACACCGGTTTTCGAAAATTATGACTTTTTACCCCTCATTTTGGGTCCCGAAGCTGGAAACCCTAATTTGACTTGCATGTATATCAAATGACCTCCGTTTGACCTCGTTTCTGTTGCACGCCGATCAGTTTGTGATTCTGAAGTGCTGGGAGGCGGCTGCCAGAGTGGATTTGCTAAGAATAGTAAGTTGCTGAAAAAGTGATCATCTCCATTTGCATGTCACATCACTGCGTAGCTCTCGAAAAACCCACAAGGAATCACTCGACATGCACTGAAAACTCTGACATGCAAACCCTAAAAATAGCTTCGGAAGACGGCTTCTAAAAAAGTCTTGATCCTGGTTTGCATGTTACACTGTTGTGAAGGTCTCGAAAAACCCACAAGGAATGTGCAGACATGCAAAGAAAATCTCAACGTGCAAACCCTAAAAATAGCCTCCGAAGGCTGAATTCTGATAGTCATTGTCTCATTTTGCATGTTATATCATCGCGTAGGTTTCTAAAAACCCAGAAAGAATCTCTAGACATGCATTGAAGAACTCTGCATATAAACCCTAAAATTTGCTCCCGAAGCTGAAGTGCTAAAGATAGACAGTTGTCCGTTTCAGCTCAAAATTTGCAGACGAGTAGCTTGATGCATTTTGGATGCAGTGTAACTGTTGAAAGTTCAAAAAATGTTGAAGGAATGCCTCAAATCTGGCACTTACTAAAAATAGTAAGTTGTTAGAACTTGGTGAAAACTCAATGGGAACTTGCTGGAAGTATGCCGACAACAATGTTAGTCTCAAATTTCAACTTGATTACTTTATTTGACTTCAAAGTGGTTGGAAAATTCAAAACCCTAATTTTTAGACTTGGCCAAAATTTCACATTTAAGCTCACGAATGGGCACACCCCGGAAAGACAAACAACAGAAAGAGAGACAACAAGAGAGAGAGAAAAAAAAACAAAGCCAAAAGACGAGGAACGGAGCAAAAATTAGGGGGTCCCCATTTTGAATGGGGCGATGTGTGAAAAGGTCACAACAAGAAGCAACATACTCTTGAGCGTCCCTCAATGTTTTGTCAAACCATCGAGGTCTCCTAACAACAGAAGAAGGGGTTGAAGTTTCTCCCTCCTCACTTGAAGGTTGTAGTCATGAACTGGAAACAATTGGAGTCTTTAGAAGATCCAACCTTTGGAGCTTCCTGCTCGTCATCCTCTATTACTGGAATTTTTGGGGATTTTTTGGATGCAAAATTCTCCTCAAACTTGACATCCCTACTAGTTACAACTTTCCTTAGCTTTGGAATGTAGACCCTCTAGGCCTTTGAAGTCTCATTGTAACCCACAAATAAACCCTTCCTATTAGAAGGTTCTAATTTTGTCCTTTTCTCTTTAGTACATGGATATGTACTGAACAACCAAAGATGTGGAAATGACTCACTTTTGGCAATAGACCACTAAATGCCTCCTTTGGTATCTTGTTCTTCAAGATTCTGTGAGGACACTTGTTTTGGATCCAAGTGTAATGTCCCCTTCTCAGTAGTGATTAGTGTAGGTGGCTGTTAGCCTATTCCAGAGGCCCATAGGCTAGTTGGAAGCAGAAATTAGGGTTTCCTATTTTCTAGGAGGTTGTTTTTGCATTTTTTAAGGGACGGGCTTCGAGCTTTGGATATTGGATATTGGATTCTTTCTGGGTTTTTAGAGAGCTTCGCAATGGTATGGCATGCACTTTGATCCGAGCAACTTTCTAAATTTGCTATTTTTAGTAAATTCTATTTTTGGCAGTGGTCCTGTTGGCATCAGCACAGTGAGCTTTCCTCTTCAGGCAGTGCAGTGAGTAATGTTGATTTTGGCTTTGTGGTGAAATTTTTGGTAAAATTGGAGTTTGTGATGGCATCCTTTGGAGGAGGTAAAATATTCAAATATTTTAATTGGTTAAGGCTTGGATTATTGAAAAATGATAAAGTCATATTTTAATGCTTATGTGGGATGCCTAGGTTTGGAGGAGTAATATTTTATAAAGTATTTCCTTAAATACTTGGGACGCCTTCTTGGAGGTATATTGCAATTTTAATAAAGTTCAAAGGTCTTATGAAAAGGACGACTTGGAGGAATAAGATGAATTTGCATTTGAATTTGGATTCCATTTTGGGGGGAAATGTAATTTGAATTTGGGTGCCCTTCTAAAAGCTTCTGGAGATTCACAACAAATCTATATAATGAGGCTCTTGCTCCTTCATTTCTCATCCATGAAGAAATTATAATGTTATGTTGCCGGAATGGTGAGTGAGTTGCTTTGAGGAATGCATACCTCCTAGCTTGGGCTTAGTTTCTTGCTTGAAAGATAGCAACTAGCTAAGATAAAGGCTGTTCTTAACTCTTGAGAGCAGATTGAGCATATTGTAATAGAGTCTTTTGTAGTTTTTGAGCATTTTTGAGTTTGTTGGTCTAGTTAGTTGGAAGTAGATTTTGCTTAGAAGTCATAGAATAAATTTAGTTTGGTTCTGGGTACTTTGCTAATGTGTTTCTCAGCTAGGGGCGACCCTTCTTGCTGATTTGCAAATTTTATTTTGGAGTTTTAGATTTTATCTTGAGAAAATTGCCCCTCTTGTGGCCGTACCATTCTTGATTGTCTTGGGAGTTGTGCAAACAAAAATATTCACAAGTTTAATGCTATTTCATGTCTTGAAATTGGGTGCCATTCTCCTTGGGATCATTCGCAATTGTTTTCAGGTCATTTGGAGAACTCTAGAGTGTTTGGTGAGCATTTTAGTGGTTTGCATAGTTGTAGTTGTTGATCTGCATTTTCCAGTTGCTGGTTTGTCATATCAGATTGTAGAAGTTCGTCATTTTGAGTTAATTTCTTGTGGAGTGAGTTACTTGGTGATTGGGGAGACATACTACATATTGCAGCATTGGGACATCTCTAATATAGTGTTATTGCAGGAATACTATTTCATTGTAAGGCTGTTACAGTAGTACTGTTCAGCTATCTTTTTTTTTTTTTGCTAATTTACATTGTAATTCCCACTCATAGTGGAAGAGGCTAGCCACGCCGTCTATTTTACTTATTTGCAAAATCATATTCCCATGATTGTGGAAGAGACAAGCCTTGCTGTCTTCATTGTATTGCATTTTCATACTGCTGATCGGCTGAGCTGTCACCAATGTATTAGATCCTTAGCGCCATATGATAGCACCTCACCCACCTCAGGTCTTGAGTGCACATTCTTGGTGTTGGGTTACTTTCAGCATTGCATTCTCTTTTAGTTGCTACTGACTATCCTCGATACCATATGACAACACCTTTTCCATCTTGGGATTGAGTGTGCATTCTTGGCGTAGAGTTACTTTCCAGCAGTTGGTTTTGGATTTGGGCTAACCTTAACGGGTGTGTGTTGTACTGAATTGTTCATTGGAAATTTGTGATGAGCCTAGCCTAAGCTGACTCATCACAGTGGTATCAGAGCAGTTTCCTGCCAACCTGTTGGGTAGGTTTCAGCTGCAAATCAGAAGTTACAATTGAACAACATGGCTATTCCTAAGAAGCAGTTAAATGCCATGATGGGAAAATTGGAGAAGCTTATACAAAGTCAGGAAAAGAAAGTTGAATGGCTTTCACACCCTGCAACCATAGATAGAATTATGACTTCCATTTGTAAGAAGTCTACATCACAATATGAAAGGAAGGAAGAACAAGAGGTCTCTACAAGTGAGGTATCTAAAAACCTCTACAATGAGTTTTTATCAGTTGGTGACCAGCACAACAAAAATCAGACCTTAGAAAACGAATCAGAAAATTCATTTGATGACAATGAATCCCAAGATCATGATGTGGATGGACACACAGTCACCTTGGAAGTGGAAGTGTGTGAAGATATTGTTATATCAATAGCTTCTACCTTATCAGATGAGCCATCCCTCGAGGTACATAGCAGTAGTACCTTAGTTGATGATGTGTGCAAAGATGATAGTACACGCGATGCTGCTTATCATGTGGTGAGTGACGTTGATTCAGCCTCATATCAGAGTGCAGATGACAAATTGGAAGATTTGTGTGGAAATGTTTCGTCACAAGGGTATCATCATTTAGCAAGCCAATTGAAGGTTAATGACAGGATGGCTGCCACAACCGTTGAGCATTTTGATGTTGCTCGTCAGATGTTGGCCACCTATGGTTGGAGTACTCCTTTGATAGATGAGCATGGTGATAGTGTTTTTTCCCTTGCAGAGATACATGCACTTCGAGAAGCGATTGGAATGATGAAACAAAATTACCTACAACTACTTGCAGACAGAGATTTTCTTCTCGAGTGGGATTGCATTTGTTATGATGCATTGCAGGGAAAGGAGAAGGTTGATGAGCTCACTCATAAGCTTGAGGTGACTATGGACTCGTTCCAGAGTGCCCAGTTGGCTCTTCAAGAGTCACAGTTACGGATTGAGAAGCTTACAGAGGAGTTGAGTTTGGCACAGTCTCCAACTGCTGCAGATATAGTACAGTTACATACAGAGGCAGTTGATGAGGATCTTATATCCACAGGTTGTAGTGAGGATGTGGTTACATCTATCACAGATATAGGTACAAAGGTTTTAGTTGGGATGAGTACCTTGGTTGAGAGCAGTAGAGAACCACTAGTTGCATCAAGTTCTCTTGAGGCCAGTACCATGACAGTTGATGCAGGACAGTTTACTGGTAGCTCTTGTGTCACAATGGTGGATTCTCCTGAGAGTTGTGTGATAGTACATGACGCTACTCCGTCCTCCTCACAGGGCATGCATAGAGTGTCATCTGGTTGGGAGTATGGCTCTCATGTTGATTTGTTTCCATCTCCTGGAAGCAAATCTGTCACTTCATCCCATGCAGCTGATTTTGGATGCCAACTTCTTGTTTTTTAGAGTCAGAGGGATCAGCTGCTTGATTCAAGTGTTGTTAGTGATGAGCCATTGACAGAGGTTGAAGCATTTTACCGCGACTACACAGTGAGGAGTGCTCATCACTCTTCTTTTGATCCACACACAGAGGACTTGATGATGCATCGGTGTGGATTGGCTCCGGAGTTATACCATCCGTTGTGGGATGGGTATTCACCATCTTCAAAAGATGGGATTAGCGGCTGCAAATGCCAGACTCAGCTGTTTGTGGGGGATTACTTGCAGGGACAGCTGTTAGTTTTACATCATGCTAATATGTATCCAACAGGGTTTGCTACTTCTTTGTCACAAAGTTTTCGTATGGGTACATGGTTACAGGATGACTATGGTGTCAGTTGGCATGATGGCTTGGTCAGTTATCACATCCACGAGGGTTTAGCAAAGGACAGGGAGAGATTCGGTGTAGCAGATGCTTCTAGAAGTTCTTATCTCCGAATGATAGATGGATGTGAATTCATATTGTATTGGGATCTAGGTGGTGACAGTTTTGGCACCGAGTATTGGATGGGTCCCATTGGGTTACTTCATTCCCAGTATGGTGAAGTTGGAGGCAGTAGAGTGCAGTGGAAGCTTGAGGATGATAGACACGACAGACTTTCACTCTGGGTTTGGGATCCAGGGATAGATTGTGCAGTCGTATTTCTGCTGATGCTACGGGAGACAGTTAGAGATGTGTGGGACACTTCACAGTCCTTTGGGGCCTTCCAAGGAGTTGGGTTTCTTTGCAGTAGAGATTGCTTGAGGACAAGCAATTTCAGGGAGGGTGGATTGTAATGTCCCCAATTTTGCGAGCATCAGAGTTCGGTGGATTTAGCCTATTCCTGGCCCTTGTAGGCTAACACTGATAGTTGGAGGATCCTTCGTGGCAGTAATCAGGGTGTTTTTCTCCTTCAGAGCTCAATATGGGTTCAATTTGGCCTTCGTTTGACTCAGTTCTTCATACTTACTATTTATAGTAAGTCACCATTTTAGGGGAGTTAGGGTTACTAAATTTAGTAAGGCACCTGAACAGGTCTCAGATGCAGTGTTGACCTCTTATTTGGTTGGATGAGCAAGATATTAAATAATTAATGATTAATTATCATTAAAGGTACTTTAATGATAATTAAATGTTATAAAGTTAAATTATAAAATTAAAAGTGTACTTTATTTCCGATGAGGCCATGACCCTCAATTAAAATCACTTAAAGTACATTTTTTATTATTATTTTGGACACCCAAGGTTAGAGAGATATTATAAAGTTTTATTAAAAACCTAAAGTGGATTTCAAAAGAGGATTAAAAGCAGCTTAAGAGGTCGACCTTCTTGAGGAATTATAAAAGGGCATCAAAGGCATTCGAATTCATTATGTTTTGAGAATATTAAATTGTGTCTTTGGAGTTCGTGCTTGGAGAGGAAACCAATTAGGGTTTTCTGCCATTTCCGCATTGGAGAACGAAAACTCTTCAGTGTTAGTGCAATTTTGAGGCTGTGCAATACCAGCTGATATTATTGCTTGAGAGGGCTTCATTCAGGAGTCCATTTGGAGCTTACAGGTGAAAAATCAACATAGGGTTTGAGGCAGTTTAAAGGTATATCTATTGCAGACCTAAGTTATTCATTGGCAGCCATTATCAATCAAGTTTCAAGCTATTTAATGTGTTGCTATAGTACCCGCGCTACAGTGCGCGTGAACAGTGTTCGCTACAGTGCGCGTGAACAGTGTTCGCTACAATAAACGCTACAGTGTTTGAGCAGATTGTGAAAGACATTAAAGGGGTTTATTGCTGCTCTTTACCACTTCGTATCTTGCTACTACTTTATTGAAATCTGGGCTTATTTGAGAAGAAATTGCAAGTTTGGAAATAATACTTCAATTCTTTCATTGATACAAATTGGTGGCCAAGGGCCAAGTCTTCTGATAATTCGATCAGCTTATTAGAGAAGCATTTTGCAGGTTGGTGAAGATATTCTTAGTCCTTCAGGAAGGACGTTTTGATAAATAAAGAGAGTCAGAATTTCATTGAGGAAATCGTGGATTTTGGAAAGAGGTCACAGCCAATAGTTTTGCATATTCATCATCCATTTGCTGCTACAGACATCTCCAGATTTTCTCAGCAGCCTATTAGAAATCAGATATTTTTGTAGTTAAGAAAGGACGCCCTGAGAAGGACGATTTTGATTGGAGAGCCCTCACAAAGTAGCGATTTCATTTAAGGGTTTGGTGCGCCCACTTCCTTGGAGCATGGAGATGATATCTGATGCTTGAGACAACGCATATACTTGCATATTGGTTTAAATCTGATATCAGACCAGAACAGGGGCGGCTAGGTGAAATAATTCGATTTGCATAGAAGAAGGCTCACTTTGCTTGGAGATTGATTCCTACATCAGCTCTTACCTTGGGCGACTCCATATAATCAGGTTCCTTATCATTTGGCATTAGTAACATAGCATATTGTATTGATTTTGTTAATCAACTGTAGGTGTGCATGCATGACAGTAATTGAATAATTTGTAATTGCCAAGAGTCTTGGCTATCTTATGCAACCATGTATTGACCTTTCATTTTATAAGTCAAGGAGGAATAAGTAGTTGAGCCATCATTGTTTCTTCAAGTATATTGTACTTAATTAGTTTGTATGACAAATGTTCGACACAATGTCACTTGGCTGTAAGTGGGCATTTTGCTCCTAGAAATTATGCATTAAAAGAAGTCATTTATGCATTGGAATATGAACTTAGACATCAGAGAAATCGTTTGTAAACATTCCTTATGCATTTGTCATCTATTACAAAGCATTAATATCAGACTGATGATTCAGACCAGCAAGCTGGAAGCTTGCATATGAATTGTTTGACAAAATTTAAAAAGAACAGAGAAGAGTTTTTGAGTCAGCTTAGGCTAGGCTCATCACAAAATTCAACAAAAAATTGGTTGGCTCATTTCACCAAGATCTTGTGAGGACATTTGTCCTAGATGTAGATTGCTCTAAGACATGCTTCTACCCAAAGAAACTGATGAACACACAATTATATTGAGAGGGGGGAGGGGGGATGAATCAATATAATACAACTTTTACTTTTACAAACAAACAACCACAGTAATATCAATTGTACAATATCATTCACATAAGATTTGACAATTATGCAACACAAGAACACACGATTTACGTGGAAATCCATATGAGAGAAAACCACAGCAAAATATTGCTTTTATAAATCTTTTTTACAATCTTCATAGGCACCAACCTACAAGAGACACCAATGTAATGTGTCAGAACCTTGGTGGTTCTCAAACTGAAACCCTAATTGTCTTTGTTTGATTTTTGCAAATTTTTGGTTTTTGTGATTTTTGAGGTTTTTTGATAAAATGATAAATGCTGCGATTTTACTAAGAAATTGCAAATAAAATCTAAATAAATTCAATATGGCAATTTTATGCTCAAATATGATAGGCGCCTCAATGTATTCAATTTCTAGAGCAATTACAATGATATAGATGGAGCTAGAAATGAAAGACAATGAATTTATTGATGAAAAACCTGATTTTCTGTAAGTGGCGGCTGCAGCAATAAATGCTGATGTACGGCCAGAAATAAATAAATCTCCAGACTCTGATTTCAATGCCGAATCTCCAGTGAATGCTCAAGACAAAGCCAACGCCCAAAACTGAGAGCCAGAATCTGAGGACAGGAGAATAATCTCTGAAGACAAGAGTACGGCCTGCAGGTACAGTAGTACGGCCAGTCTGCAGCAATAATAATGATGGTACGGACTCCAAGAATAGATGCCTGGTCTCTGAATGAACCCTTGTGATGAAATCGCCTTGACAGTCTGATGATATCCTCTGTAAATCTCTGAATAAATAACTGGTTAAGCTCAGTCTGTGACTTCTGGATGAAATCACCAAGTGCCAGCTTCAACTGATATTTCACAGCCTCAGTCTGCCTGATCTCTGAAGAGTTTTCGTTCTCCAGAAACGATCGTCTGCCAGAAACCCTAGGGTTTGCAAACTCCAATGCTCAGATGCAAGAAGACAAAATTGAATAATAACAGGATAGTTCGATTTTGCCTTGAGAAGAAACATATATCCTTCTTTGAAAAGTTCGACCTAATTCTCCATTAAAATAATCATTTAAATAAATGATTTAATTTTCACCTTTTGACTTAGGAGAAATGATTAATTATTGGCGTCCACTTTTAATGAGTATTAAATACTCATTAAGTCACATTTTAATAATTTATTATAAAGTATAATGAATACTTTATAATTTTAAGCCACATAATTAAATATTTAAATATTTCAATAAAGTGACTTTATTATAAAGTCAAATTATTAAATATTTAATAACTCATTAAATACTCCTTATTTCTCCGTCAAATCAATCCACTGCTGAACTGGGTCGAATCTGAGCTGAATAATTGCACCAGGTGCCCTGCCCGAAATAGCAGCTTCCGCCTGACCTAACTTTCTAAAAATAGAAAGTTCTCTGAAGAAGCTCTCTGGAAGATTCTGCGAAGGCCCAACCTGACACACTGCAAACTGGAGCTACCAAACACTGAGCAACTGCCAAAAATGATCCTCTGAACATTCCTGTCAGCCTACGAGGATCGAATGATAGGCTAACCTCGTCACCAGCTGTGCTGACTAGGATGGGGACATGACATAATGTCCTTTTTTATTCCTAAACGTCTGCATCCTTTGTTTCAAAATAAATCAATAAAGATAATTAATGTTACACCAAACTGGCATTAAATAAAGATTAATTTGTTAAGAATGGTCGACCAACATATGAGAGGTTGTGTCCCTTGCGCAAGATAAGGTATATAAGGAAGGTAGATCTAGAAGGAAAAGAATTATTACAACTGATTACAAGTAATAGACAACAACACTAGGAAATTAACTTATTTAAAATTAAATTATTATTCTCCAAATGCAGCGATGAAGGGTTGTAACTATTGAGGTGAAGAGGTGTGACTCCTTCAAACTTGAGGCATAAAAGGGATAGTATTTCATTTGAGAAAGACATCTATAACATCATTCAATCAATCAATTAAGAATAAATATGATGCGACTCCTAGTGTGAAAGTTTGTGACTCCTAATGTGAAAGGTTGTGACTCCCTCAATAATAACATAGAAAATGGAGATCATTTCCTTGTGGAGAAGGCATCAAATGGATGTGATTGGAAAAAGGAAAATAAGAAATTGGAATATAAGATATCTATTGGAAATAAATATTGTTTGAGCAAGAATATTATTGGGAAGTAATTTTGAGAATATAAATTAGAAATAGCTATATATATATCATAATTGCATAATGATATTTTATTACCATTGAATATAGTAGATTCCTTTAACAATCTATTTTGAATTTATAGAAGTGTTTTGCAAATAGGGAGGCAGATCAACCTTTTGAGCTCACGAGAATTGAAGTATCGGCCTTCCCTTCAAGCACACCACCCCAAGATAGAGCGCTCATGGGCCGGGAGGTGTATGAGTGCTCTTGGGCTTGTTAAGGAACATGGTCTTCATGCATCTTATCAAGCATGCCACCTTGAGCTAGAGCGCCCATGGGTTGGGAGGCAAATGAGTGCTCCTAGGCTTGATCAAGGAGGATGGAGTGCCTCCAAGGTGGACTGAGGGATGGAGTGGACCTAAAATCATACCATGTTCGTGGGTTGAGAGGCAGATGAGTGCTCCTAGGCTTGAGGGTCTTCTCAAGTACACCATCTTGAGATGGAGTGCTTGTGGGTTGGGAGGTGTATGAGTGCTCTTGGGCTTGAGGGTCTTCTCAAGTATGCCACCATGAGATGATTGAACAAGGACCCACCCATGCTCTCACAATACAAGGACAAGCATCCTTGAGATTGCGGTTTGCAAGTATTTCAAGTGAATTCCTAATATGATTGGCTATAGGAGTATACCTTGGAATAACCATTAATGATGTTAAGATATTTTGAATTAAAATGTTAATGATGCTATGAACTATAGATCTAACTATTATAATGTTTTAGCTATGGTGTATTGCTCTCAATATTATAATATTTTTATGTGTTAATTTGAATGTAACCATAAAGTTGATACTCGTTATTACTAATATCAGTTTTTAGTGATTATTATTGTTTTGCAGACCTAAATTTAGGAATATTCCAAAAGGGGACATTACAACCAATCCCCTCTTAGCTGATTTGTAGGTACCAACCCATTGGAGACACCAATCTGCACAACTGAACACCAACTCAGTAAGAGACACCAACTCTTTAATTTGTAGGCACCAACCTACAGGAGTTACCAATCCTTGTCACCGAGCACCAAATCAACAAGAGACTCCAATCTCTTTGGTATGACTCACCAACCTCTCCAATATGATATCACCTTCACAATGTTGCTTCTTCAATAGATGATGGGCAATTCATCTCCTTTATAAGAATCTTAATCTCATATATCTTCAGCAAATAATATTCATATAAATTGCTTCACAAAATCTGCCTTGAACAATTATTGTTCTCTCGTCATCAATTTCCTTGTGTTTGAATAATGTATTTTTTAGGCTCCATACTTGCATCTATTCCTCTTCTTAAATTATCTTCTCATAGCTCTTACTTCTCAACACCCACTACACTTGGTGCATATAAATGATATTTCTTTATATTTCTCACTAATGTATTTCTTTTATTATTTTTATAAAAGTCACCACCTTTTCATTTTTGCATATTCCTTTCTAAATCTGCATACTTCTCTTTCAAATCTGCACACTCATACTCATATACTTGTTGGTGTATAAATGATTTTTCCTTTTTAAGTTAACCCCACATCACTTTCAATTGCACTACACAAAACTCTCAATATACCTTGTCCAAAGGATGCAACTTCATGAAAGATTGCATACTTTCCAAAGGAGGCATCCATCTTCTAAATGCATGTCTTTTGATAATGCTTTATCAGTGCTTTTAGTTTATCAATTATTGCCCTTTCAAAAACTCTTAATTGATGCTTCTTGTAATTAAAATTGCTGCTCTTTAAATATTAACTGCTGCCCATTAATCATTGCCTAGTTACTAATAATTGCTGTTTCTTCAACATGGAATCACTGCCTTTTAATAAACATAATCTGCCTTCTGAGATATATTAGTCACTGCCCTTAATGTCATATTTAACTTGGATGATTAAAAGAGATTTAAATACAACAGATTTAAATCGGTCAACGTATGGGTCGGCCGAAGTATGGGTTGGCCAGCATAAACAGATTAATTTAATTCTCTTTGATTGCTGCCTCTTATAACATATAAATGCTGTCTTTAATAATGAATCGCTGCCTTCACAAATTTGGTTCTTAATCTTAATCTTAATCTGTTATGTGTCCAATTTTTAATAATGTCAGCATATAATTAAATAATAAATTTTTAAGTTGTTGAATAAAATTAAATTAAAAAGACAACTTAAATTAATTATTTAATGGTGTTAAAATGACTTAAGTAAAAAACAAGTTAAATATTTAATGAATTCACTTTTAAGGGGAAATAAAGAGTTCAATTATAAGTAAAGTTGGGGAGTCATAAGAAAATATTATAAAGTGAAATATTTAAATTTAAAAAGGTATGGACCTTTTATTATTTTAGGGCACCACATTGAGGAGTTAAAAATAAAGTTTAAATATTTTAAAAAGTGAAATGCCGAAAGGAGGTTTAGTGTTTTGGCATGTTATTAAAAGGGCTCTATTTGAGAAATTCATTCATTCAGATTGATTTGGATATGAGAATACTTATTGCTGGAGGAATCTTGGAGATTGGTGGTGAGTGCCATTCAGGAATCACTCTTGAGCTTTATTGTGGAGTTTTTATAGGGTTTTCAGTTTTGAATCTTTGGAGTTTTGGGGTCAGTAGGGTTGTGAAGTGTTTGCAAATCAGAAAACTCTTCTTCTTGCTGGTTGCCCCTTTTCAGGACAGGTCGTACCTCCTCTTCATTGCATTTGCAGTTATTATTTGGTGATCTATATTGCATATGGAGCAATGGCTGAGTGAAGAAGGGTTAGGCGTTGGGTTTTGAGACAGATTGGCAGATTTATCTTGCATTTCCAACTTGTCCTTGGGCCATACCATTCCCAGCTTGAACGTGGGACCTTGAGCAGCAAAGTCGCCTAGGGTTTGATATTCTCTTTACCTCCATTTGGTGGCGTCTATCTCTCAAATCTGTGGACAGCAGGCTACAAAGTGTTTCCAGCTATTCCTTGACTGTGGCATCCAAATTTGAGGGTCTCAGTTCGCTACTTTCAACTACAGCCTCCTGTCAAAGTTACAAACTTTTTCTAGGTATGTTGAAATTAGATAATAAATGATATTTCATGTACTGGGTTGTTATATTCAAGAAAAACTCGATATTTTGTTTGTAATAAAAATATGGAATATTCAGCTTCTTGTTTCATTGAAAAGTATTGAAATTTCCGAACTTCTGTTAATTATAAGTTCTTTAGTTGCTGCACTTTAGTTTCTGTTCAAAGTATTTTAAAATATTGCCAAAACACAAAACAATCAGCCAAAATAAAAAATAAAATAGGCAGAACAGGGCTGCCTATTATAGTGGTATCGGTGAGAAGATCCTGCTAACTTGCGTTGTGTTATTCAAAATTTTTTAGAGTTATAATAGTGAAGTCCAATAGTGGTATCATCAAATTATTGGCAACAAAGGTACAAACATTAACAAAACCATGTAGCCTCTCAACGAAGAGGAAGTTTTTTGGGAAGTTTATACAAATTATAAAGCATTGGGAGTAGAGTTTCACACTTAGATTTCATTTGTTGATTTCATGGACATTAAGATAAAGTATGATCAGAGATTGCAAAGGAAAAAGGAAAATTTGTGTAGGAAGCTTTGCATTGTAGGTATGAAACTTGAAGACTTATCTCAATTAAAAGAAGTTCTTCTTAGTACTTTGGAGGAAGTTGAAACTTGTTTAAAAATGATTGATCAATCACCCTCTCACATAATGAAACTAGTAGTGAGCCCATCAATGGATGCCCTGGTTAAGTCAGAGCTGTTAAGACATTTAGATGATGAGGTTAAGTTGATGGTTACTTCTTGTTTAAGTGAAATCATGAGAATTTCTACACCTAAAGCTCCTTACAATGACAACATGATGAAAGAGATATTTCAGCTATTTGGGGATAGTTTCCATAGGCTGGATGGTAAATAGACAACCTTCTTTTGATAGGAGGGTAAGAATTTTAGAAACCATGGCTAAGGTTAGATCCTATGTGGTGATGATTGATCTCAAATCCAATGATTTAATACTTAGAATGTTTCGATGCTTCTTTGTCAAAATCAAAAAATATCATGCAAAGAATGTTATAACAACAATGCAAACTATTTTGTCGCCGATATTAGATGAGGAGGATGATATATCCAAGCAATTGCTATCTAACTTGTTGGCCATTTGGAGGAAGGAGCAGGTTGTTTCACCCATAGCTCATGAGTTATCAAAAGGGTTGGTTGAGCAGAAAATTGAGAAGATTAAATACTAGTTGACTAAAGAGGAATTGATTTCTTTGGGTTTACAGGTTACAAAACCTCCTAAAATGAGCAAGAACCAAATGGGAAGACAAAATCTTTGCTTCTCATGCAAAGGAACTCGGGAGCTGAATCACAGATGCACACATAAAAAGGTGCAGAGGCTAGAGGAGGAACAAACAGTTACAAAAATGGAAGTTGTTTGTGGTGGCTATGATGCATTCAAAAAAGAGGATGAGTCTCACACATTTTGTGTCCAATAGAATGATACAATGGGCTTTAATGAAAAAAAACCATTTATTGCATCTATAAGTGAAAGGTGCACAAGTCTCTATGTTGGTGATGTAGAGATTGTTTTTGATAAGCCTTGCGGAGAGGAGACAAATACTTTTGAGGATAGTATGTTGGATCATAATGCTGTCCCATCATTTCTGTTTGAGGATTTCAAGGCATCATCTAGTAAAAAACTGATTTTGATGGTTAAATGGTTCTTACAAATGAAAACAAAATAAAAAACTTATTGTTTGACAACCCAAGTCACATTGATGAGTTTGATCAAAGGCCTTTAGTATCGCAAGATTTGAAAGACCAACTTGTGGTTACAGATGAGAAAGTGCTGCAAGTGTTAACAAGGGCAGATGATATTCATAAATACATTGAAGATCTCATTTGGAAAACTCAAATTAAGGAGAGGCAAAAGGGAGTTGCAAGTGGAGTCTCTGATACCCACTTGTACTCTATCAAAAGAAGCTTTGCAAATAATGAAATCAGATTACTTGCAATTGCTTATGGACAAGGATCTTGTTTTCAAGTATATTGGAGACAAAGAAAAAGAAGTTGATGATCTTTGTTTACAGTTAAGTATGACTCACTTTTCATTATATAAAGCAAAGAATTCTAGTTCTAGTGCAGTCACACCCAAGGAGCATGGAAGTGGAACAAGGTCAATCGAGACTAAGAAATTAGTTGAAGGGATTGAGGAATGTCATAGATGTGAAACATTGTATAATGATTCTAGTATTCCTCATATTGGTGAGATTCAGGATGTTGATAGAGATTGGAACCTACGTCAAGGATTTGAATTCTTGAATTGTGGGAATCAATCTTTTCACACAGGTACAGATTGCAGCTATGATATAGTAGATACAACCGGTATTGAAGGAAATTTTCAATGCACTACCCTTTAGGGATCAATAGGTAATGATGAGCATTTGGGATTGGAAGAAGATATGCATGAAACTTATGAAGACATCATTGAAAATGATGAAGAATATGTGAATTTTATGAGTGTTTACAACAGTCTATTGTCTATGCATGAATTTGATAATCAAAAGGAGATAGACAAGTCTCCAATAGGTGACTTTTTAAGGGAGCTTATTCATATTGACACTGAAGATATCATAGGCAAGAATGTGATAGTGTAGATGGATCCAAGGTACACAAAAAGATTGATTTTTCAAAATGGATTTGATAACTCTTGCTTAATGAAGATACCACCTTTTGTCACTTTGGAAGGCACTCCTTTAAGAAGGCTATGAATTGAAACATTGAGGATTCCTAATTTTAAACATGCTGTTCATCATTCCTTTGTAGTCAATGTTCGAGAATATCATATTCCTAGTTTGCTAAGTTGGCATAACTTTATCAATTTACAGTAAGTAGGAGGATTTTTAGTTTTGGTGCAAAGGGTCTTGTCTTACTCTTGGATAAATTGTGGCTGTTATATACCGTTGTATACAGATTTATCAAACTTTGTGTTGAAGAATACAATTGATTGCATGGGTTTGTGTGCATTGGATTGCCACCCTAACCCTTGGAGGTTGAGTGTTGATAAAGGAACACCGAATTATGGTAGCTGTGGAAATTCCAAGATGGTTATACATTTGATTTTCAAACTTCATATGATTGTCATCATTTGTTGCAGCAACCAAGAGGTTGTGTGTGTGAGTATGATTGGAGATAATCATAGGATTTGGGATCCAGGTACAGTCACTAGGGGTTTGAAGTTAATTCAGGATTGGACTTGTGGACCAAACTTCAAAGATGGTACCACTATCCACTTTCCAATCAGCCTACATAGGAACTTGCGTGATAACATTCAAATGGAATGGCCACTATCTCCAGCTCAACATTGGAGTCATTTTCAATTGGTGTTGATTAGTAGGGCTAGTTTGGTTATTGGAAGAGTTCTTTCGGTCATTTTTGCATTCATATCTCCTATGTTTTCAAGAGTAATGATTATGATAGCTACTACCCTAGCATTTCCATGTTGATTATAACAACCTCAATTTATGGGCAAAGGGACTTCGAGTACCAATAGGCATCTTGGCGACATGTTGTGGGAGGATTCACAGAGTTAGAGCAATTATTGCTAGCTTCCACTAATATGAGGGATGATTGCTAATTTACTACAACCGGTTTGGGATTTTAATATATTTATCTGCAGATGTTACGGTGATGATTGTAGTCAATTGGATGAGTTGGTGTGCTTGATATAAGCATATTGACACTTGGGGATTAGGTGTTGATGAGGAGTTATTAGTCTATGTTCGGGATAGTGTTATCAAGATGTATGCTTTCAGGGATTACACTATTGTTATCGACTTCCAGCTAGGGATTGATTGACATCACTCCTAGGATATTGCGAGGAGATATATTGAGGGTTATGCTTTGGAGTTGAGCAGATTATATTTCTTGTTGCCCAAGATCGAGTTAGGCAATGGGATTTCAAATAGGGATCGCACTGAGGCGCCTTGGCAGGGGATTGTTCATGATACAAATTTCAGCCTATGCAGGTATTTTAGTTTGGATGTTGTTAATGTCTACATTTTGGGATTGTTGGAGAGAGGAGTTTAGAGTAGACATTATGAGCCGATGATTTTTGTTAGAGTGGCACAACAGCAAGTTGGTGGCGACTTCAGGAGATTGGTTTGGGATACTGGAATTACAACTAGTTTAGCTGCTACAATTAGGAGGCTTGGTGGTTGTGCTGGCATTGCTTGAGGACAAGCAATATTTGGGAAGGGCGGATTGCAATGTCCTCAATTTTTTATAATGTTAGCATATAATTAAATAATTAATTTTTAAGTTGTAGAATAAAATAAAATTAAAAAGACAATTAAATTAATTATTTAATGGTGTTAAAGTGACTTAAGTTGGAAAAAGTTAAATATTTAATAAAGTCACTTTTTAAGGGGAAATAAGGAGTTCAATTATAAAGTAAAGTTGGGGAGTCATAAGAAAATATTATAAATTGAAATATTTAAGTTTAGAAAGTACGGAACTTTTATTGTTTTAGGGTATAGTTGAAAAACTCGCTAATTGCAAAAACCCGGCGAACCCGAAAAATACAATAAGGAAAAAACTCGGCAAAAAACTTGGCAACTTAAAAAATTGCTTAAACTTCATTAAAAACGCTTTTTGTTTTTGCAAAATTTAATGATAAGATGCATCCAATGAGGCAATAAAATGAGTACATAGAAGAAACAAGCTGAGTCTAGTTATATTTGATTAATTTGAAAGAAAATTAGATACAAAATCGTATCCTCATATGGAATGCTCAATACGCCGATATTGATAGTTTGAAACAAAATGAAAATAGCAAATATTTTTGTAAAATTGAAAGTAAATACAACATGAATATATTTCAGCTTTTACAAATTCACATCTTCCTCTTCCCATGTCTAGTACTTTCACTACGGGAGAGGGTGTAGTCGTAGGCCTCTGCAGTGGCACCTCAACCTCCATCCTGGATGTAGATCCTATTGCTGGTGGCTCTGGCATTGGCAATGACTCCTCTTTAGGATCATCCTCAATGTCATCCAATGAGAATGCAAATCCACCCCCCTCCTCCATTGTCTGTCGCTCTAAGTCATAGATCTCATCCTCGAAAAACAATGGAGGTTGCTCATCTCGCCCTGTTCAATCACTGTATGGATCTATCTCATCCAAATCAATTGGATTATCTGATATTTCTTTAACCTTTTTTGTGCGTAGCCGAAGATTATATTGCACATATACAAGGTCATTTAGGCGTTTTTCAGCTAGTTTGTTCCTGTTCTTTGTGTGGATGGCCTCAAAGAAGCTCCAATTGCGCTCACAATTGGA
>VDFB02167725.1:0-22927 GCA_007258455.2 Sequoia sempervirens
TAGAATCAGCATCAATGGGAAGAGCTTGAAATATTGACTCCAACGCAACTTGAATGGAGTCAAACGGAGCAACGAAGCTCAAGTTATGCTCATTCAAGCCTTGGTCAACTTAGGGCCTAGGTTAGAGAAAAAAAGGAAAAAAATTCAAAGTCACCAAAAGTGGTCAACACTAGTCTCAACATGAAGAGATCACTGAGAGCTTTCTGACGACGTTCATTTCATGCAAATTAGACTCCGTTTGCTTGAGTTACGAGCAATCAAAGGTCGTACAGAGAAGGTTGACTTTTAACCGTATAGATGTTGATGTTAGCATGCTGATGTGGCATTCCATATAGTATGGATAGTGACAGATGAATCATGACCTGACATGTGGTAGGTGACATGGCAAGCCGTACATCTGTACATCCAACATGGTAGTGACGTGGCACCTCCTGCAGTAGACACGTGGCTTTCGTATGGTGACTAGACAACTGGTGTGCCCGATGAGTCAACAGTTGAGTTGGCAGCAGTTAGCGGCATCGACAAATGATATCATGCCATGTGGCACCTCCTCAACATGCCACGTGGAAATCCACTCATCCCTCCTTTGGCGGTCGGTTGGAAACATGGTTATATTTACTAATACAAAAATTGAATGGCTCGAATGGGGCTTGAAGTAACAACCCTCAGCGCACAAATATTGGTTATTGCCATTGGGGCACGCATGGCATGCTTACCTATAGTAGACCAGCATTTGGTTTTGTTGATAAAAAGTTTGGAATTTAGTTTAAAAATGGACGGTGGAGGGGCTCGATCTCCTAACCACCCGCGTGCAAAAAGAGTAAGCCACCAATGCGCCATAGTGTGGCTTCATATCTATAGTGGGTGTCAGGTCATTTTGGTGAATTATTGAAACTGAATGCCTTAATTTAAACAATTCCCTCCAAATGCAAAGTAATCCAATCTCCTAAATCCTTTTAAAGATTAAAAATAAAAGCCTCCTACAGCAATAAAAGCCTGAAATGTGAAATTTGAAGTGCTCAAATAAAATATAGAAGATTAATTATGATTTTTATTTGTAAATAGGGGAATTTTCAAATATTTTACTATGTAAAGGGATTTTGGGAGATATTGTGAATCATTTGGGTATGAACCAAATTGGGTGATATTTTTGTATAAAAGGGGGTAGTGTAGGATGTGAAAGGCTAAGTGGTGATTTAGAGAAAATTCCTTGGAGAAATTTTTCTAGATTTTTGTGCTATTCAGGTGGTTGCTCTTGGGCACTTTGAAGGGGGGCTTTGTCAAATTTCTTTGTAAACCAAGGGGAGATTATGCTGACATGTTGTACTAATTTTCTGAAGAAGTAATTTGATCGGTCCACTCATTGGAGAGGGGCTCAGAGACAGTCATTTTTACAATGAAATCTGTTATCAACTTTGTTTGCATCTCTCTTTCTCTTTTCTCTCATTCTGAATTTCGTCACTTTGTTATTTCCGTTTATTTAATCATGTTCATGTGTTAATTTCGATTAAGTAATTTGGATTCCTTAAATTTTTATTGTTACACATTCAATGTAATTTTCATAGATTCATAAAATAGATCAATGGGAGCCTAATAAGATTCTCTCATTTTCCACCCTTGGGGGCTCACCTAGTGGAAAACAAATTTCACTAGCCCATGTGAGAATACATTGTTGTTTGCATTATGGACAATGGGTTCCACTTGTAAATGTTTTTGGAAAAACAGCTGAGGTGTGCCACATCATGTTGGACATTTAAGGCTTGATCCTATCTCTTTTATTTTTCCTTTTCCTTTTTCTTTGAGTCTTTGGCATTGTATGATTGGGTATCTTGTCATTGCTGCATACATATATATGATTAACATAGGCATGTGTCTCTTTGTGCCTTTGTTGGTTTTTCCATGAGATTTTAGATCTTGGAGGCTTGATCCTCCTCCTTGATCTTTGTTGTCTTATCTTTCCAATGATTGAACAATTAGAACTCTCTTGATTGTCTACTTTAGTTTGAGTTTGACGCAAGGTCATGCTCTCACTAAAGTGGGGGCTAAATGTAGTGTAGAAAAAAACAACCCTTTACATTTTCTCACTTGTTTGGGCCCTCCTAATTTAAATTGTACTTAATAGTTCCTTAATTTAGTGTTGTTAAATGTACCTCTTTACATTTACACACTTATTTGGGCCCTCTTAATTAATTGAGCTTAATTATACCTTAATTGGCCCTTTAATTCATTTACTAGCCTATTAAATTACATTTTCTGAAGGGGAAACCTGACAATAATTAATTCCTAAACATAACACTTTACATTGAGCAACGTGCATTCCAGGTTTATAGACCTGGGACCCATTCACCCATGGGAAAATGGGTCCTCCCTAAACCTTAGGACCTAAATTTAAATTATGCTTTTGGTGGTATTTTAATGTTTTCAAATCCATAATTCAATGTTGGCTTGTGATAATTGAATTTCAGGAAATTAAGGTTACATCTATAAATACAAGGTTATTTCACAAAGTTTCACCTAGAATTTTTCAAGATCTACAAGAGCATTTCAAGAGTAATCAAAGGCATTCAAGAGTAGATATATCAAAGTTTTATTGTAACATTCAAGATCCATTCATTGTATCAAAGTATTCTTGCATCATGCATGTTTTTGGAGCTAACATTGTGATGTAGGTTTCATGATCATGTCAAGCATTCAAAGTGTCACTTCAAGCAAGATTCAAGTGTCAAGATCCACATCCAATTTGGCCATTTCATGCAAGTTGTAGAACTCCTAAGATCTCCATTATTAAGGTTTCATTCAAGGGTTTGTTGAGTAGTAACATAACTTTGTTCATTCTTCATTCCCTCTTCCATGTTTCATTTCAATTCAAGGTTTGATTACCAAAATGGGGTTTGACCAAGGAAAACCCCTATTCACCCAAAACAAACATTTCTCTCTCTTGTTCTCGTGATTTTAGATTTAGGTTGAAGAAGACTTGAAGAACTTTTAAAGTGCAAGATTTACAAAGTTGTCAAAGTTGCAAAAGTTTTCAAAATTATCATATTCTCACGGAAACTAAGATCCCAAAGTCATTTTTGACATTTCGACTGTGAAACTTAGGAAAATTGGAAGATTTAGATTTGCATCAAAGGCTCCTAAAAGTTACAAAAAAACCCTACACTTTGACCCATTCGCCTATGGGCGAATGAGTCTCAGATCAGCTTCTGAAAGCACTTTTTGTGACTAGTACACATGTTTCTGCCCTTCTTAGATCCGCATTCTATTTTCTAGTTCTGCTAGTATTGAGTTTAGTATTGTTGTTTCAAGTGTTAGATTGCATTTTGGTTCTAGTATATATGTATGTATTTAATTAAATAATATATATATATACACACATATAGTCATATATATTAATATATATATATATATATATATATGTATGTAAGTACACACACACACACACATATATATATAAATATATATATATATATATGTATGTAAGTACACACACACACACACATATATATATAAATATATATATATATATATTACATATATATAGATATATATATATATATATATATATATACCTATATATATATATATATATATACATATATATAGAATATATACATATATAGATATATAGATATATATATATATATATATATGTATACATATATATAAAATATATACATATATATATATATATATATATATATATACATATATATAGAATATATACATATATATAGATATATACATATAAGATATATACATATATATGTATATATATATATATGTATACATATATATACATATATATGTATACATATATACATATATATGTATATGTATATATACATACATACATACATATATATACATATGTATATGTATATATACATACATACATACACACACACATATATATATGTATACATACATACATACACACACACACACATACATACATACATATGTATGTATGTATGTATGTAAATATATGTATATATATATGTATATGTATGTATATGTGTATATATATACTCTATCTATGTGTGCTTTGTGTGTGTTAAAAGTTGATAAAGATGTGTTATTATGAATATGTATATTAATACATACATACATACATACATACATACATATATATATACATATATATATATATATATATACATATATATATATATACATATATATATATATATACATATATATGTATGTATATATATATATGTATATATATATATGTATATATATATATATATGTATATATATATATATATATGTATATATATATATGTATATATATATATATGTATATATATATGTGCAATGATATATTAATATGCCATTCACACATATAATGTGATGGATACTTGCTGAAAGTCTCACGTATGAAGTAATGTGATATAAGAGTTAAGGGTATCATATTTTACAAGCAAGTAAATGTTGCATAAAGATGTGCATGTTATGCCACACATATGCCAGTGACCCAAGCTATTGAATTAGTCAAACCACCACGTGAATGGCAAGAGAAGTTTATTTCTATTTTGAACTGAATTTGTAATATGATTGTTGTGCAAACTGTAGATCCATTGTAGGCACCATAAGCAAGCTAAAAGATGGAAAAATACATGATGGGAATATGAGAGAAAATGGGACTGTGAAAAACCCACACACAACTCCATATTAAAAGCTTTGACTAAGTATTTCAACATGTGCAAGCTACAAAAACTCCACGACTGGGATAAGTAGCAAACTGGAAAGTATGTGGACTCCATGCACTATGAGAAAGGAGTTTTTGGTCGAGTCAATGTAAAATAGATTAAAGGGAAGAAATTGTCAAAGGGTCATGGCAACTTGAGCAAGATTATGGAGAGTTGTGAGATAAATTTGCTAAATTTTCTACCAATAAAACCCATGGCTAGAATGGGAAGGAAAGGTGGTGAATTTCATAGCTATCTTTTAGTTTTAAGTCTCTGTTAATCAATATAAATAGAGGTCGATGGTTTCTTATTTTGGGTTTCATTATGTTCATTATCATTGTTCAATGTGATTGATCATTATTGTTCACTCATTGTTCTTTCGCTGAGTTATTTTCTGAGAGAGCATTGTGAGAGATTGAGAGTAATTATTTGTGAGTTTAGAGGAGAAATTTCATTATGACTTAAGAGTAGATTATTGAGATTTTGGAGCTTAGATTGATTGGTTAGATTGGAAATAGTCCGGGTTGGAGAAGGTAGCAAGATGAGTCTTTGACATCGAGCATAGAGTTATGAATTCTTCGCGGAAGCTATATTTTCTAGGTATGCTTAGTCATTCTTAACCATTACTCTTTTCTATTTTGATACTATGTTTTGCTATGGATTGCAAGTGTGTTCAATCATTTTTTCTCTTTGTAGCTTTTAAATAGTGCTATGCATATAGCTTATATATGTCAAGGGATAAGTTATCATAATAGCATAAAACATTGCTACTATGATTTTAATGTTTGATTGACATAAGTTAAGTGAAGCTATCTAGAAGGTATTATGAAAATATCCAAGATATAGTATGATACATATAATGCTGGTATGAGTTATGTTGTATGGAAATGCAAAGGGATTGATATCATATTAGAAGTAATATGTCATCATTGTCTAGAGTATGATGTTATGTATACCTATGTTGGTAGTTTAACCATGAGTTGAGAACCTACGTTCTCAGATGCTCATATTCCCTTGAAAGTAGGAGATACGTTTATTCCCTAGGGAAAGGGTATACACTTGAATGTGATCATATTGAAATTCAACAATAGGGTTGGAAAATGTATTAGAGATATATATGTTCTAATTACCTTTTTAAATGATATTATCTTATACTTGACCAAGAGTCGATACCTACTCACGGTATTCTAATCTTAAAGAAGATGAATTTACATCTTGTAAACCAAAAGCCGTAATGCGAGGAGACTTTAAGGTGCAAAAGCACAAAATCCTCTCAAGCTGGAAATGTCCTCCAGATTAGATAGAAACTTGTAATACATTTAGATATGTGCATATATAAATGTCATAATGAGAGAAATGATATATGGTTGCCCACTTATTTACAAATGTAGGAGCCTTGTACAAATTATGCAAAGGATAACTTGGAAAGAACCATGAGGGAATTAGAAAATTAGTTGAAAGGTTCTTAGGTGAATTATTAGAAGTTTATTGCTTATTATGATGACATATTATGGGATATTACTATAAACATAAAACTTTATATGTTATTTAATGTCAAGGATAACCAGATTGGTTACTGTGTCCTAGAAGGATGGAACCATACTAGATATGACAACCAAGAGTCTAAAAATCAATACGAAGAAGTAAACTTCTTGAATCAAGTTTAATTCTGAATTATTATACATGTTGAAATATTGATAGTGTTTTAGATTAAGACTAGATGTGTCCAGTTGGTAACATGGTGTCATCAGTATTATTAGTTATGCACTAGGAGAGTCATTACTCCCACATATTATAAGAACTTGAATAAAAGGGAGTTTCCAATCCCATGAATGCTACAAATGTGCAATAGGGTATTTAAGAGGTTGAGTTAAACCTAATTGGTTAGTTAGATCAATATAAGTGTGTTATCACTTTTTGGAATGAAATCTTATTTATTTTCTTGGGGTTAAACCTAGTCAAGAGTTATTTGAGGTCAATAGAGTTTCCAAGTTGAGCAAGGGGGTGGGTGAACATACAACACCGCTTCATAGAAAGTGGATTTAATTTATTATATATATATATATCAAGAGTTATTTGAGGTTAATAGAGTTTCCAAGTCGAGCAAGGGGGTGGCTGAACATACGACACCGCTTATAGAAAGTGGATTTAATTTTTTACACACACACACACATATATATATATAAATATTTGGACTAAGTAAGTGTAGATGCCATTGCATATACTTTGTTGGTTTAATGTGAGCTAGGATTACATATCTAGTAGGGAGTTTCATGCATGTTAGGCGTGTATCCAGTGTATGGAAGCACTAGTTATGTAGGACACAACACCATGTTCAGGTAGGCACTATACTACAGGGTTTCCATACCAAACTCTTCATTGAAGGGTAGGGCCATCTTATCGGTTAAGAAGATGTGTGGAGGACCACATTAAGTTTGTGGTTGGTGGAAAAGCACTTGGGTGGTGCTCTCCCTCAAGTAGTTTGTAGCTGAAGCTTGTGAAACAAAAGAAGATGAAGATGTGTGTTCCAATTGTGAACATCTTGAATAATATACTCTTGTACCATTAAGCTCTTGTAAGCTATGATTTGTAATTATGATCTTGAATCTACTTGAAAATTATATTTGATAGATGAATTTCTTACTTGGGATTATGTAATGTTACTTCTATTATACAATGTAATATGAAATGGTTTATAAATAAAATGTGCAAATGTGTTATTAAAAAGGGAAATTTTATTTCCATGTATTTGTGAACTTGAAATTTTCACATTTTGAGTTAAAACTTAGGTGAAATCAATAGGGTAAACTTTGGGTTTGTTACAATTGCTCATATAAATAAAATTTTCATCATATAATGCTAAAAGTATAATTGAATCACTAATACATTTAATGTAGGAATTTGGTCAACATAACAATGAAGATACCTTTATTTTGTAGAAAACCATCAAAAATTTCATACTATGCTCTTGAGAATTTATTCAATGGCCTCTCCAATTTCTTTCTTCTGAAAAAATATATAAATATGTTGAATATCTCCAATGCATTTGATTGAAATTTAAAAAAATAAAAAAATTTCATTCCTCAAAAGTATCAATAAAGGTAATAAAATACCTTACTCCTTTATGTGATACAATTTATTTTCTCATATATGCTAAATACACTAAGTCCAATAGCTCATTTATTTTTGTTTCCTTCTTTGAGAATGGGAGTATGTGTTAATCATTTAAATAAGCTACATTCTTTACACTCTCCAAACTTGATTAGATATTGGAGATTTATATCATCTATGGTATTATCTTTTATAAAAATTCAAGAGAGGATAGATTTAGATTCCTAAACCTATGATTTCAAAGCATTAAATTGGTTCTCTAATCATCATCTACTACCATCATTTCTAATTTTGGAGAATATCCACATAACTGTACAAATTTACCTCTTGAATACCATTTAAATTGACCTTTCCCTTTGAATATTTTAGAACACAACTACTAATATTTAAATTGTGTTGATATCCCTTTATTAGTAATCTTGCTAATTTCTAAAATATTCATAGCTAATGCTACAACATGCCATGTATTATGGATTTACTTATAGACACAATTAGACTAATTTAATGAAATATTTCCTACTCCAACTATTTCATGCCTATTGATATCACTAAGAATATTTTTTTTACCTTCTGGACTCTCATTTTACTTTGTGAACCAATATTTTTAGGTGTCATATGTTGTTGTTCTCCCAAAATCCAAATACCAACATTTTGTAGAATATGAGTTTGTAGCTGTAATGCCTGTAAATAATTGATCTTTCTCACTATACGAGGATACATTAGTTTCCATTTCATTTTATTTATTACCTCTTTAAACCATGCTAACCATTTCTTGTATTATTTCTTAACATTTATATAATTAAGCACCACATGGAATCATTTTCTAGATTTATTTTTTTCCTTCTCTATGCCTTGACTATTCTTAGAGGAATTTTGAGACTTAGTTTTTATCTTCTTCTCTACCTTGCACTTTTATAATTATGAAAATAGTATTGTAGAACTATCAACATTCAATCTTGAAAAATTCCTTCTTACTTCTTCCTAGAGTAGTGATGTTGTTATAGTTTACAATTTTAGATTTATTTAAGTGCTAAGAATTACCAATTTTGAATAGGGTTATGAAAATATCATAAGAAGCATCTGTAGGAATTTATGGTGAACAACTCAACACCCCAAGATCACCTAAAAGACAACAATAAATTCCACAAGAGAGAAATGATAGTAATATCATGCTATAACTATGGATGCATGATTGTTAGATTGAATATGACAATGCACATGTATGAAGCCTTGATTATAAAGGCAAGTTGTGAGATAGGATTAGACAAGATCATGACACATGTATTAATCCTATACAATGAAACAACTACCCCAACAAATATTAAATTACTTAGGACACAAGAGTTAAATGCCAAAAGATAAAATAAGACCTAAGTGGACTTAACATGTAAATAGGACTTGGATAGGTAAAACACCTATTTACACCAACACCCCCCTTAAGTACAACTTAGGGAGTTGATTATTATGTAAATATGAAAAGATGGGTCTTGATTACAAGGCCATGTTAGGTAACCATGTACACATGCACTACAATCTCTCGCAAAAGGAGAAAACCCAGTGGGATTAATCTCCTCTAAAAGAGAGAAAAGATACAATAATGCTCTCCATAAAAAAATGAAAGGACAAAACTCCATTCAAGGAAAATGACCCTCCATAAGAGAGATGAAGAGAGACCATTCAACCACCCCTCACTAAGATAATTGTAGTCCAGAATAATCACCAACATCTCCCTTTAGATTTGGGACATGAACTACCCACCTCCCATGGATCCATTTATCTCCAACATTTGTATTTGACGTTAACAAGTCAATCTTTTGGCACAAAAAGAAACTGTTCCAACAAATGGTATTAGACTCGTGGTCAAGGGTTCAAATCCCCTTAGGTGACAGTGAGGGAGGATTATTGGAATAATCTTCAACATCTCCCTTCATATTTGAGACAAGGACTAACTGCCTTTTGTGGATCCGTTTATCTCTGGAATTTGTATCAAGCGTTAATAGGTCAATCTTTTGACGCAATGACAAACATCTTCCAACAATCATCTGTTGTAAACAAACACTAGAAGCACAATGGTGGAGTAAAAATGGAACCTTAATAAAGGTAAGCAAAGGAAAGATAATTTTAATGCTAGAAACCATATTAGAGTCACTCAAGGAATCAAGCTTGGAATAATGATAAAGCAATAATAGACTCAATGACAAGGAACATTGGAAAACTCTCAATATGGAGAAAACTTGGAATTTAAATGAAGCACTAGGATATAGACTATAGTTTTGGAATTGAATTGAAGTGAAATGATCATCAAAACAACACCTTCCCAACTATTAAAATATCCAAGTAATCTCCAGGATACCCATTGGGAAAGAACTGGAATCACAATATACTTGAGACAAAACAAGAAAAAGTGCATGGATGTCATGATAAATCTCCTTTTGATACCTTTCCAATGTTGCAAGATCATTAAAATCAAAGATCATGGCAAAAATTTATGAGCTCGAGAGCCAAAAATGAAGATATAACTTCAAACAACAATAACTACCATTAAACAATTTTTTTTGGAAAATAATCTACAACACTGCAAAATTGATGAAGCCAACTTTCTAGTAATATCTTATTTTCAAAAAATTGCCTCCTGAATTACAAGTTACATGGAATTTTGAAAAAAATGCTTGATTCAAGAATAAGGGAACAAAATTAGGGCCCCAATACTTTAGCCCCTGGGTGCCTATGTGACCATGGCTTCAATTGTGGTTTTAAAAACCCTCTATCCTCAGTGGCAGTGGCACTACTAGGGCAAGCAGAGCGGTGGTGGCGCCATTGGAGTGAGCGGAGCAGGGGCGATGGGCCAAGGCTGTGCTGATTGGGACATAGCACATCCTATGCTAGGCGAGACCACTTTTCCAAAGCCCTACGAACTAATGACTATAAAAAATTTCCATTAGCATTTAAATAATTAAAATAAAATTTTAATATTATTAACTTGTAGTTTAATAAATGAATTTCGTACCAACGAAAAGACTAAAATGACAATGATGATTTGACCAGGTACCATGTATGTAGAATTACACAGAGATGATAGTTGTAAATATACCATATAATATTCCATTGACACAACAACACAATAGGCAATTAGCGTCAGTTTTAAATAGGCATGGTTAGCTTGGCATCAGATTTTGTGCTGACTTTGGCACCGAATTTGGTGCCAGATTTAGCATCGAAAAATCATAGCACCTCCGTTAGTGCCAAGAAGTAGCAACATAAATTGAGCCAAAATTGGCGCCCAATTTGGCTTCTAGTTTTGCTTCCATGTGTACTCCCATTTTTGCTTCTAGTTTTGCTTCCAATTTTGCGTCCAGTTTTGCTTCCAGTTTTTCCTCTAGGCTTGCTTCCAAGTTTTCTTCCAATTTTTCTTCCAAGTTTGCTTCAGGTTTTGCTTCTAGTTTTTCTTCTGGTTTTGCTTCCGATTTTGCGTCTAGTTTTTCTTTTGGTTTTGCTTCCAAGTTTGTTTCCAGTTTTGCTTCCAGTTTTGCTTCTGATTTTGCTTCCAGGTTTGCTTCTAGTTTTGCTTCTGGTTTTGCTTCCATTTTTACTTCCATTTTTTCTTCCAGGTTTGCTTCCAGTTTTACTTTCGATTTTGCTTCCAATTTTGCTTCCAGTTTTGCTTCCAGGTTTGCTTCCAGATTTGCTTCCAGTTTTACTTCCAGGTTTTCTTCTAGTTCTACTTCCAATTTTTCTTCCAAGATTGCTTCTGGTTTGCTTCTAATTTGGATTCCATTGTTGCTTCCTTTTTTGCTTCTAAAAATGCTTCTTGTTTTGCTTCCATTTATTAATTTAATATATTTTATTTTAATTTAATTAGTTAAATATATCATGCCTCTTAAATAACTCATATGATTATAGAGTAAGTAATTTAATTATTTAACTCATATGATTAAATAACAATATAATTATTGTAACATGATCATCATCTATAATTAAAACAAGCAAGTCAAATATCTATAATTTAATTGAATTTGACAACATCCATCCTGAGTAGTAAATTAAAATCATCATACTTAATAAATATTCATCCAAAAATCATCGACCACTTTTAATATATATAAATTGACAAGTCAATACTGATTAGATCATCATCATATATAACTAAAACAAGTAAAAGTCAAATATGCTAGTACATCAAAAACATGTCAAAATGATACATGTCCAACAGTTGACATAAGTGAAAATGATACATGTACAAATGATATAAATAAAATTGATAAATTATGTAACTCAAATTGATACAAGTCAATATGATACATGTCCAAATGATATAGTGAAAATGATACATGTCAATATGATACAACTCAACAATATAGTACTGTAGGCCGTGAAAATGATACATATGATAGTAACCATGAAAAGAGTCATCATAATGATATATCAACAATGATCCATGATGTACAGTCTATATGATCATGAATGTCACTGATTACTATCACCAACTATCTCATCATCATCATTTCCATCGTGATCATCATCATCATCATCATCATCAACATCGTTGTCATCATCATTGTCATCAGCCTCAGTGTCTTCCATATCTGCATCATCATCATCCTTTGCCATGTGATATGTACTGAAAAAATCAATATTTTGTGGATCTATATCATGTTGAGGATCATCTTGATCTTCTGGAAGACCCATGTTCTGCAAAAAAAAAAACATTTAAAATGAAAAGTTATTATTTATTTCATGCAATAATTTACTTTTCTGTTATATATCTAATATTACAACATATGAGACGAAACCATAATCATATTACATCATATCAAAGTGTACATACCATAATAAAATTTCAAAAAAGTTACAGCTAATACTGGTGAGTCAGGAGAAACTTCAGCCTTAAAAAATAAAGCCAATTAAGTTGGCAGACTTGTGGATCAGGCCAACATTTGGTGGAAGAGGAAGAAAGATGGCTGGAACTCTGGAGGCCCACCATAATGGATTTCAATATTCAACAATGAGAGTAGAAGAGAGAGCTGATATCGTGTATCAAAACATTAAGCATGCATTCTTCCAGCTAGCGGAGAAGGAGATGATTACTTTGCTTCATTTTCATTTGCATAACCATATCACAGCATGGGAACCAAGAAGACCAAGGATGTTTTGTTTTATGTGGAGGCAATGGATGTGGTCCAAAATTTAGGAGGGGATAGAAGGTTAATGTATGATCTTGATGAAATTGAGGAATAACAACAAGAGAGGGACAAGAAAAATAAAATCAATACAGAGTTTCAAGGATTTTTCAAGTGAGTAAGAGAGCTATGGGAGCAACCTCATCTAAAAGATTTTGAACTAGAGTTTTATATACCATTTAGAGAGCTTGGTTTTCATGGAGTTCCTATCAAAGCCTCTACTTTTATTGTTCCTATAGTAAAATGTTTGGTAGAGTTGGTGGAATTACCTTTCTTAGTAATCACTATTAGTGAGATTGAGATTGTTAACCTTGAGAGAGTAGGACTTGGGAAAAAGGCATTTGATATGGCTATTATTTTCAAAGACTTCAAGCGGGATGTACTCTGCATTGATGCCATTCCTCAATCTTCACTTGATGGCATTAAGGAATTGTTGAACTCCATGGATATAAAGTATTATGAAAGAAAAATGAACTTGAACTGGTGGCCAATTTTGAAGAGTATTACTGATGCTCTAGATAAATTTATTGAAGATGGTGGTTGGGAATTTTTGAATATGGAAGCTAGTGATTTTGATTCTGATAATTCAGAAGAGTCAGATCAAGGATATGAACCCTTTGATGTAGAAGAGGAATCATAATCAGATTTCATGTAGCCATCATCAAGAGTGTTACAAGCCAACAAGATGGAGGGAATTCTTATATAAGGATAATTTTCAATGTTGCAGGTATCGGCTTTAATGCCAACTACAATGGCAACATTGAAATTCCCTAGCAGTATTTATGTTAAGGAAATTTCCTTTAGATGCAAGGGTTGAAAGCACATCAACCATGTGGTACAGATGATCAAATCCCATAGATGATCAATAGCAATGAAAGAGTCTGAAAAGGCAGAGAGAGCTACATTGGTGACTTAGGAGAAACTTCAGCTTTCAAAAACAAAGCCAATTAGGCTGGCAGACATGTGGATCAGGCCAACATTTGGTGGAAGAGGATGAAAGATGATTGGAACTCTGGAGGCCCACCATAATGGATTTTGGTATTCAACCATAAGAGCAGAAGAGAGAGCTGATATCATGTATCAAAACATTAAGCATGCATTCTTCTAGCTAGCGGAGAAGGATATAATTACTTTGCTTCATTTTCATTTGCATAACCATATCATGGCGTGGGAACCAAGAAGACCAAGGATGTCCAGTTTTATGTGGAGGTAATGGATGTGGTCCAAACTTTAGGAGGGTAGATATTAATGTCTGCCAAGAGGCATAAAGTCAGATGAGTTAAGTTCACCTACATGTCTACTAAAGTTTACTTCCAATTTTTATGACTGTTTTTAGAACTTGATTTTCAGAGTTTACTTACAAATTTGAAATTTCTTTTTGGTCATTTTGATGAGGATATAATCAGCCAATGTGTAAGTACCTTTTGTTTGTGTCACAAGCATTTGTGCATTGCAAGAATTTTGATTATCTATGGTCTACAACTATGCCATCTCACTTATTGGATCTTCTATTTCAATGTTTTCTATGGCCTTCTATTTGAGGTAGCACCTGCCAATCCTACCTCCTTTCCTTAGTTGAGAAGTGGATTTGAATTTGGAAATACTACACTTTAAAACTAGCTATGGTTTAAGGAGAGCTATTCTAGCTTTGTTGTTGACACCCTCAATCTTCAACAAGGACTTAGATGCATGGACTGAAATGCAAGCTTTCAAACTTAGATTTGAATGTGCCTAATTTGATTGATTATGGTTTTCACAGGCAGTTGTCTTTACATGACTATTTTGGATTGTCAATATGTGTAATAGTGACTACATCCTTATCAAGTTTGGCTACCCTTATTCAGAATGCCTTGACCTTTGGACTCAATACAAAGTTGTGCATTGTTATTCCATATATGTAACATGTAGGACATTTAAGGGGTACAAAATATAGAAATTCAATATTGTCATCCAAGGAAAACTTACATATGGTGTATCAAGAACAAAAGAAAATGGTTTTATTAGGGTTAATGCTTTCTTCCCCCACGCTGCTGATATTTGCCCCAAAACATGTTTTTTTTTTATTATTTCAATGCATCTCAAAATTCAATGTATTGATTAATATTTGCTACACATTTCAACTGTTTATGCAAATGATGCATATATGTTAACTTGATCAGTTTTGTTACTTCGGTAGTTTGAATTCTATGACAACCAACCATTAGGCCATTGTGTGCAAGAGCATGTTTGTGTTTTTAGTTAGCTTTTTTGGATAGCTCTACTAGGTGTTGAGGACATTCCATTTATCTTTTGAATGTTAAAAGTCAGAGTTTCGAGGATTTGTCAAGTGAGTAAGAGAGCTCTGGGAGCAGCCTCATCTAAAATATTTTGAACTAGAGTTTGATATAGCATTTAGAGAGCTTGGTTTTCATGGAGTTCCTTTCAAAGCCTTTTCTCTTATTGTTCCTACGGTAAACTGTTTGGTAGAGTTGGTGGAATTACCTTTCTTAGTAATCGCTGTTAGTGAGATTGAGAATTGTTAACCTTGAGAGAGTAGGACTTGGGAAAAAGGCATTTGATATGGCTATTGTTTTCAAAGACTTCAAGTGGGATGTACTCCACATGTATGCCATTCCTCAATCTTCACTTGATGGCATCAAGGAATGGCTGAACTCCATGGATATAAAGTATTATGAAAGCATAATGAACTTGAACTGGAGGCCAATTTTGAAGACTATTACTGATGATCCAAATAAATTTATTGAAGATGGTGGTTGGGAATTTTTGACTATGGAGGCTAGTGATTCTGATTCTAATAATTCAGAAGAGTCAGATCAAGGATACGAACTCTCTAATGTAGAAGAGGAATCAAAATCGGATGAGGAAGGCTCAAAAGATGAATGTCTTGTGGAGTCAGAGGAGGACGAATGAGAAGAAGAAGATTCTGAAGAGGAGGAAGGTAAAACATGGGATGAATTAGAAGTCGAAGCCAAAAATGTAGATAAGGAAAAAGGAGACGAGTCTAACAGTGAAGAGGAAAGGTAACAACAAAAGGTAAAAGCTACAGGGAAGTCTCGTGCACCTGATATTAGAGATTCAAGAGGAATTCCTGCCAAGAGGCATAAAGTCAAATGAATTGAGCTCATCTACATCCTTCTGCTATTTATTCATGCACATAAATGGTTATCTTGTAATCATAAGATTTGAGCTCTATTTACTCATCCTATGCATCAATAAACAACTCAACACAAGAGATGCAAATTGACATATTAGTACAACAATATCCAACTAAGTTATTGAAACTCAATTATTGATACCTCATTCTCCATCCAGATTACAAAATCGTTCCACTTTTTCTTTTGTAACATATTCTTTTCAAATTGCTTTGGATGGCGACCATATTTCTCCTCCTGTCAAAACATGGCACATGGACTAGTTGAATTAATTAATATGTAATCATTTACTTTTTCCAAGGAAATAAAAAAATATATCATTTAACATATTAAATATACTTACAATTGTATAGATCAAGGCCTATAAACCTTTCTAGCCACTGTGATGCATGGCACGAAATTTCTCAATCCTAGCCTTGGAGGGCTTGTCTTGAAACATATACTAATTCAATTAACTATGCACAAATAAAATTTAAATATAGTTAGGCCCGTTAAGGGGCTTGGTTGGGTTAATTCGACTAATTCGTCTTCAGAGGTGGAAAAATGGGAGAAACAAATGGAAGGATGGTGGAAGGTAAAATTTGATGGGGCATCAAAAGGTAATCCGAGTCCATCAAGGGCTGGTAGCATTGTTTGAGATAGGGATGGGAATGTGTTGGCCATTGGGGCAATGAGACTGAAGGAAGGATCCAATAATGTGATTGAAGCAGTAGCAACTTTAATGACAATTAAGTTAGTCAAGAAGTTAGGGGCCTCAAGGATTCATGTGGAGGGCAATTCCTTGATAATCATCCAAGCAATAATAAAAGGAGGAATTGATGCTTGGCATTTGTAGGGTGTGATTAGGAAAATTATTGAAGAATTAGCTCTTTTTGAGGATTATAAGATTAGTCATGTTAGGAGAACAGGGAATATGGAGGAAGATACCCTCTTGAAATGGGATTTAACATTTGCAGAGGTGGATGAATTTATAATTTAGGATTTTAGAGGAGTTTCTTTGGAGTAATTTTTGTCCATTGCGTTTAATGCAAGGTGGTGTTAGTTAGTAAGTATAGGAATGTTTTTAAAAATTCTTGAAGGATGTGAAGCATTGATGAATGTTTTTTTGCCGGTGCTAGACGTACATTCGACATTAATGGTGATGGCTGACAATTTGCTATGTATTGAAGTTTTTCCTTGTATTTCCTTCGATGCTTCTTGGTTTGTGAGAGTAAGGAGAGTGTTAGGACAGCGATGTGAAGTAGTCTGGTGGCTAACGTAGTAGAGAAGAAATGGAGGCCAACTTCACTATGAAAGCAAGGAGGAAAATGGATCCTTTTGTTGGAAAAGTGATGGTGAAGAGACTGCGTGGCTTGTTCTTGTACAAGGATGTGAAGGTGGTGCAATCTGTGCTAATCATTCTAGGTAATGGCTTTGAAGATTTGAAGCACAATTATCAAACTAATATGGATATATACTCTTTGATCATGGCATGGGGACTAGACTTAGGAAAGTTGGTGGAGGTTGTAAGGAAAGTGATGAAAGTGTTGGTGCATAGGGATTTCTTAGTGAACATGGAGAGTATCTTGGAATGGGCTATACCAGGACAAGGCTTTAATGTGAGAAAAGGCATGGAAGGTGTGGACCCAGAAGTAGCAGAGATAAATCATCCTTTCATTAGGTGGCCAGAAGGAAGAACCAAAGCCGTGTGGAGAGAGGGTGCAGAACGGGGGTGGCAAGCTTTGCAACTATGCGTCGAATTAATGGAGACTGAGGAGATAATAGTGAGACTCAAATCCATCACCAGAGAAGAGCTATGTGAGAAGAAGGGTTTGCATTTGAGAAAGAAGGTGAAGCCGCTCGCAGAATTGTGCCCAGTACATCTGGGTAACGCTTTTGGAACTTCCATGTAAACTCAATGCTCAGTTTTTGCATAGTTTACTATGTTTAAGCTAGATGTTGATGTATAAGCTTAAGGGGTTAGGCCCTATTTTTGGTTTCCATACTATAAATAACTAGGGTTTGGGTAGTAGTTGGTTGGATAATTTTTAGGTGGTTATGGTAGGGCTTTTTGATCCATAGGTTTTTATTCTGTTTTAACAGACATCATGTGATGGTGCTGGAAGAACTTTTTATTTGGAGCTTTGTATATTTTGATTTATCTTAAATAAAATAAAAATATTATCATTGATAAAAATAAATAAATTTAAATATCATTTAATAAATTTGATATAATCTTATGAGAAAATTCAAATACCTACATACTCTCCTCACCGGACTTTCTTTGTGCATCCTAGCTTCGTGCTATAATATTTTGAGCCAAAGCTCATATGGGTAGGGTAAATTTTTTTGTTGGTTTCTCAAAGGTTTTACAATTTATAATGATGGGACAATTTAGAGGTTGCCTGGATAGGTTAGGCCACAAACTAGTAAACAATCACGAATTCAAATGCAATACAAAGAGTAGTAAACAATCACGAATTCAACCAAGAAAAAATAAATTGTAACCTTACCTATGGTGTCGCAAACTAAATCAAATTTCTCATTAGTTTTTGGTAGCGCCTTGCTCTCTTCCTTCGCACGATGTTTTTCCCCTTTTTGTCATCTAATTTCTTCCTTCACGTGGGAAATTTTTAAATTTTAAATTTTGATTCAGTAGTTGGCGCTTTAGTCAATGTTAGTTAACGCCAACTTTAGCGCCAAATTTTGGCCATTAATGTAATCAGTTTGGGGCACCTAAGGCAATGCCAAGTGAACCTAATTGAGTGCCTATCAAACTATTTTCATTGTTTTGTATCACAGGATCAAGAGTGTTGGAAATAATTCCAACTCTTGCCTTATTTTTGTGACCACTGCTTTCCCGTGGCTCCTTCACCAGATTGGTGCGGTAGAGCAATTTTTACTACAGTCCCATAAGGTGCTTCATCCTTCTCGGCGGTAGTGCGGTGAAAGCTTCTATGGTAGCACATGAGTCTTCCTTCTATTCTTGGTGGTGTTGCGGTGACTCCCACAAGTCTTCTACCATTGGTGTAGTAGTCGGTGACCATTTGTCTCGGATCCTTCATCAGCTGGGTGTGGTTTTAGAGCATGCGGGGTTGTTGCTTCCTTCTTCTCGGTGGGTGTGAGAAACATGTGTGGAAAAACATTTTTATTGGTGGGAGCACACCCAAGCTCTTCAAGGAACACTTCAAGGGTCAGGAGAGTGTAGGGGTCAGAGGACCTGTCCCATCATATCGAAGCATCAACTATGACCTTTTGAAGCCTATAATGTCATTTGGAAAGGATGAATGCAATTGGAGAATCAAAAGTCCTGAGGGTCCTGATAAGGACCCTAGGACCAAATTGAATGTAAATGGAACAATCATGTTCTAGGAGTTTAAATAGGTTTTTAATGTTTTAATTAGGTTAAATAAGGTTAAATTATGATATGTAATAGTTTGGAAGCTTTATAGTTGATAGGGGTTCAATAAATTACAAAGTGGAAATTCAAATTTTTGAAATCCACCTTTGGGCAGGTAAGTAGGTTTTTTGAGTTTTAGCAATAATTATGTAAACTAATCAATTCAAAACAGTTTGAGAAGTTGGGGAAAGGTTATACAAATCTCTAGAAGTCATTTGTACAGAGGTTGGGTTGTTGGTGCAAGCACTGTACGGACTGCTACAGGAAAATCAAGAAAAACTTCAATTTTTTGCATTTTCTTGTGCTCTTTTGATGATCTATTGATTTCTATTGAAGTTTTGTTTAGTTGTATGGTTTAAGGACTTGTATATACTTGTTTTGAAAACATTTTAATGTCTTAAAAGCAACATCAATCAATTCCTTGCATATTATTTCTGATTGTCCTCAAGGAAGTGCAGATTTTCACTTTTTTTTGAAGGTTTTCATGGATGTTTGATCCATTTCAAGAGGGAATGATGCTGTAAACTTTGAAATGGATCTCTTATAACATGTATAATACAATACTAACAAGCTAATGTGTAGGTAGGGAAGATTATAGGGTGTACACCATAATTTGACAATGAAAAGAGTATGAAAATGGAGCCTAAGGTACAACAGCATGAGATATACCTTAATAAGGGGTATGTTTTTGAGTTTGGATTGATTTATTATGTTGATCTAATGGTGTGAAGTCCAAGAACTGGTTCTAGAAGTGTTGGGAAAGCTAATTTTCAAGAAGCCCTAGTTTTAGAGCAATTTAGTGAGGGTTTTGTGTTTGAGCATGTTAAAGGTGTCATAGAAGCCTAAAAGCTTGAAAATCCTTGGTTTGGGAACATTTCAAGATACTGTTGAAATTATTATAATCTGGAGATAAGTTTAGAGAGGGGTTGCTTTGAAAAAGAGGGCTAATTGGGCCTTAACTTTGAGGAAACAACAAATTTTGGTAGGTTTGATCCAAAAAAAGTGCCATTAGGGAGTTGATATGTTGTGTATCATCACAAAACACATCTGAAACAATCATTAGATTTAGGAGTCCTTTGGAAAGTTTGAGAACAAAGTAAAAAATCCATTGCTAGAGGCCTAGTTGGGCTAGAAGCCTAGTCAAGGTGAAAAATTGGTGTTTGTCTAAGTTAGAGGTTTGGGGCTTTGTAAAAATTCAAGACAAGTTTGTTTAAGTCTTTTCAAAATTTTCCAAGGGTTTGGGTCCATAAGAGAAGGTTTTGAGTCATAAGTGCATTACTGAGGCTTATCTCCTACAGGGTGTCTGGAAGAGGGTTTGAGATTGCTTCATTGAAATCCTTGTAATTTTTGTGTTTTGCCTAAAGTCCCATCCCATTTGCATTAGAGTGGTATCAAATCCATGAGTAGGTCCTTTAGGGATTGAGGAAACATCAATGGCACCTAAAAATCAACTAGCAAGAGAGTTGGAAGAGTTAAGGGAAACCTCGGCGCTCAGAAATAAAGTAGATAAAGCTCGGATCAATCGGGCAGAATAGATCAAAGATCCATCAATTTCTTCGGTGAGATCAGGATCGTAAAGGTCGTCGAAACAATCAGATCCGTCGATTAGGGAAGATGGATGAAAGGTGAGAGTGTTAGGATGGCTTGATGCCTTGAGACTGTTTGGGTTTGAGAGGAATGGGTGAGGAGAGGAAGGTTAAGTTTCCAAAAACCAAGTTGAGGAAGTGCGACATTGACATGATGGACTAGTTTTACTAGAATGATAGGATGGCTAGAGTTAGCAGAATTTTTTTACATGGGCAAAGGATGAAGAGGTTTGGTCAAAAGGGCAATTCCACACATCCTAATTACACGAATTCATGTGAAGAGAGGATGGCTGAGAATTTAAGACAAAAAGGACATGGATGTGATGTCATATCGCTGAGCAATTTCACAAGCTTAGTACATAAGAGGAGGTTATGAGAAAGAAGATGAGAAAGTAGCCAGGTATATCAATGGCTTGATGTATAATCTACAAGATGAGATTGGTTTGAAATTACCAAAGACATTAGGAGAATGTTTTCAATTGGCCATTAGAGCAAAGGAAAAGGTGAAAAGGAAACAAGAGAGGTCAAGAAATGTGGTGCTGGAGGAGGTAAGTTCAAGCGGGGAGGTAGAGGTGAAATAGAGGAACAGGACAAGGCCAGAGGCAGTGAGGCCCGTGATGATAGGGCAAGGGTGGTTTCGGATCAAGGGTGGATGCACTCCTGGGAGGAGGCGGGTTTGGACGAGGTAGAGGGGCCATTCCGCGAGGTGCGGTGTTTGGTGCAATGGAGCAGGGCATATGCATTGTTATTACTAAATGGGAACAATGTGATATGGGAAGAGAAAGGATAGCTAACTTGGTACAAGAAGAAGATGACAAAAAGGAGGAATCAAAAACATTTATGGCAGACCCTGTGACTGATGGTGAGTTTCTTATGGTCAAGCAAGGAGAAATACTTCATCAAGAGCCAAAGGTAACTATTTTCAAGACCAATTGTCTCAGTCATGGTAAAATATGCAGATTGTTCATAGACTCAAGTTCACATAGCAATTTAGTTTCATCTGATATGGTAGCCAAGTTGGGAATTGACACATTTGATCATCCTACTCCCTACAAGGCCACTTGGGTAACTCAAATGCAACATGTAGAGATTTGTAAGAGAGATTATGTGGATTTTTCAATTGGATCATATTAGGACAGGGTGATTTGTGATGTCATTCCAATGACTTGTGGTCATATCATCTTAGGGAGACCATGGCAGTATGCTAGAAAGACATTGCATGATGGATTCCATAATACATATTTGGTGCATAAAGGAGATGTTAGATATAAGTTGGTTCCTTTTCCTTTGGAGCAGTCTAATGATAGTTTTGTGATTTGTTTTGAGAAGAGTTTGTAGGTGAGTATGCAGGGTAAGTCAGGTAAGATAGGGGAAGATACTGGTTGGTTGAAAACTAGTAAATTGCAGCAGGGTTATGAGGTGGACAGTCCTAAAAATCAGAATCTTTGGGACTTGGACAGTAATAGGATTGGAAGTATTGAATGCCCTATTGTTGAGGGTAATAGGGGTGGTGTTTCTTCACAAGGAAGTTAGTGGCATAGAGGCAGAAACAGGGCACAAGAACAAACTGAGATCAGACAGCAAAGAAGACAAACAAAACACTGTTTTGGCACTAACATGATGAGTGACATGAGTGTAGGTTGGCAGAAGAGGAAGAAGGTGACTTTGGAGGATTACATGCCCTATAATTTGAAGGTGCAGACATCCAGGAGAAGGGAGTATTGTGGTGGCAGTAAGTTGGATACTTCTTGGGGCAAGAACTTTTTCTTTCTTGGGGAGAATGGTGCAGGAGCACCCAAGCTCTTCAAGGAACACTTCAAGGGTCAGGAGA
>VDFB02167726.1:0-29963 GCA_007258455.2 Sequoia sempervirens
GATAGTCTTCAATAGAGGTCGTTGAATATGGCAGATCTTAGAGGGATGGATAAAATTCTGAGTAAGAAAAAGTGATCTCGGAAAAAATAAGGGAGTCATTTGTGGAAGCCTATAACAATTTCATGTGACAATGAGATGGTGAAAAGCGTGAGCACTAAGACAATGCCAATACAGAGGAATATATAGTGTAGCACAAGGATTTAGTTTCAGCATGAAAGCATTCTAATGAGAGTTGATAAGACAGTGACTTCAACAAAATAGCAGTCTCTTAGCTTTGCATCAATGAAGAAATCACAGCTACAGAATATGAGGAATGCAAAGAATGAAGCCCAGAAGCCATGCCTGGAGATGAATCTTTCCTCCATTTTTCTCTAGAAGGAAGGAGCCACGAAGTAGAATAATGAAATCAAGAAAGAGAAATGAAACATAGAATGCAGGGAATGTAAGCCAGAACACCCACATAGGTCAAAACCATCGAGCTTCTTCAAGTATGGGGAAAAAACTCAGAAACTTTACAGAGGTCAAGCCAAGGATTTCCAAAAAAGTGTAAGGGGTTTTCCAAAGTAGATCCATGGCCATAAAATGCAAAGAAGCTTTGGTATTTACAACAAAAATGAAAGCATAGTTATTTTCAGAAAATGAAGAACATGACTGGAGCCACGGCCATGATAGAGGAGTCTCTATATTTTCCAAAATATGAAACTAAAGCCACTGCCATAGTGAAAAGATGTTGCAATTCTGACAATCCCATAAAACCAGAAAAATAAATCATGGAGTCACGAGCTATAGAATAAGGAAAAATGAAAAGAGAGAGCCATACCACGCGCATATTTCTCCATGAAAGTGCAGGAAAGCTTCATCCAAACCCTATGTCGGTGGGAAGAGAGCTTCAGAAAGCTCGAAGGTTAAAATGAAATGCACTCTTTTGCTTTGTGATCAGTTTTGTTGGAAGGGTTTCAACCCTAGCTTGTGCCGACAAGTAAAAGGTATTTTTACCTTTTATTTAAAATATTTTCAATGTGAACTAATTCCCGTGGTGAGTTCATTCCTAATGAACTTTGTATATCCCTTCATATATGCTAAGTATAGGAGTTCTTTAGGACTTATAATTTTGCATTTGTTACCCACATGGGCCGAGTCAATGTGTTTTTGCATTTACTTTGAAATGTAAGACATTTGACTTAGTGATATGGTTATAAATCACTTAGTTAAGTGTTATTTTAATGCAAAAGTGATGTAATTATGCCATGTAAATGCATTAAGGGAATATAGTTAAGCTTTTATGTCTATGCAAGCATATAGTGGGGAGGTTAGTGAAGTTGGTTGACATATGGAGAAGATGTAGGACAACTTCTACTCACTTTTTGGAGGGAATGAGAGTATCTAGGGGGCGGTTTCTCATGTTTTTATGATGGATAAGGTCAAAGTTGACCTTTTCTTCACTTGGACTTGTTTTGGAGGGAGTTTGAGATCTATTTTCTTGGCTTTTTGGTTGCACATGACCAAGAAGCTTCTAGTTCCTATTTTGGTGCATTTTGATGGAGAATGGATATAGTCACTTCATGACTCATTTGTAAAGTCAGTTCTTGCTATGCTCTTGGTTCTACTTTTTGACTTTTGAAGTCCTTGGGAGAGGAAGACTGCATATTTTGTAACTCTTTTGAAATGTATACCAGTGGATACCTTGGATATCAATGAAGTTGAGTTATTTTACCTTCTCATCTTTATGCTCTATTGTATTCATTTTATTTGATTGATGCAACTACTTGTGGAATTACTTATTTCCTTGTGGTTTTGTCTCATTGTTAGCACCTTTTGCATAAGAATATGTATGTTGCAAGTTATAGGTTGTGTTGAAATGCAAATGGTTCTAGTTGTGGAAAATATCTTTCCTTCTAGGAGTTAAGCATTAAAGCCTTCTTATGAAATATTTATGCAAAAAACATATAGATTTGAGTTGTGTATGTCAAGCTTTATCATTGGTTTAACTATGTGTACAAGTTGTGTTACAAGTCCTAGTTAGTGTTTTGGTGCATCAACTTCATTAAGTTTCAATTTCCAGTTTATGTTATCTTTTACCCCTTTCCTCTGCAAGTCATTAGAGTAGTTTAGGTGAGTACCTTAGGAGCCAACCTTCTCTGGAGATTCACTCCAACTTACGAGCAACTCACAAGCCCCTTGAGTGTTTCCATGTTTCACTAGGTGACTGAGTTCTCACAACTCAGTGAGGGTGCACACTTCAGTGACAACACTTCCCAATTTCTAGTCCTCTGCTAATATGACGTAGATGGGAGAAATGGCAATTCCTCATTATGTGTTGGTTGCAAATTATGTTCTTTGAAGAGACAATTTTCTAAAAATGACAAAGATCCATTATTTTTGTAAGAAAAGTACTAAATTTAGATATGCATTTCTTGCAAGAGGGGAGCAAAGAAGAGATCATTCAATATAGCTCTTCCAATGTAAGATTTTATCCATGTAGAAGGTCAATTTTTTCTAAAGGAAACTTGTTCATAGGTGGCATGGGTCAAATATGATTATATTTTGAATTCCTTATAAAAAAAACCATTGTCAAGGTCCACTTTTACTCCCAAAAACATTGTTTGTTTAATCCCTCAAATTCTTCCCAAAAGTTATTTTAGGCTTAGCCCCATGTACTAGCAACCAATGATGTGGATAAAACCATTTGACGAAAGGGGAGGGTGGAACACATGGTTGGGTGAAGTCAATTTTCCATGTGGAAAGGGGAAAATTGTTGCAATAAGCATAACTCAACTAGGCATTCCCTAAGTGCTCGAGTGTCTCCCTATGGATTTGATCCCAATATCCAATTGGTGATATTGGGATGGTTTTTCTTGAAATTACTTGATGACATTAGAAATAATGAAAATTAGATTAGCCATGTGATCATTATGTTAACAAGGTGGAAACATTGCATATGAAGGTTATATGGCACATTATGATTGGTTCACACAATTCAAGGAATGGAATTCAAAATATAAAAATGGGTTGAGTTGGGCAACATGTTTTTCTGGTGATATTGGGTTGATTTTCCTTGGAATTACTTAATGACATTAGCAATTATGAAAATAAAATTGGTACTATAATCATGATGTCAACATGGTATATCCAAAGGCCATGTGGCACATTATGATTGGGTCATATGATCCAAGTGAAAAAATTCAAAAAAAATCCAAAATGGGTTGAGTTGGCCAATACCTATTTGAGTGTCATTGGAAAACTTCTTTTCTTAGCATACTTTTTCATCTAATTAGCCACCCAATCAATATTTTTCATAGTAGTAATCCAAGTCAACAAGATAAAATTCAATTCAACACATAGTTAGCAAGATCAATCTAGTCAATGCACACACAACATTCAATCAACAAAATATACACATGCCGCATATCACCATAAGTTTCGTACTTGCCATTTTTTATTTATTTAAATTTGAATTGTTTTCTATATACAAGCAATTTCCTTCCAAAGGTTGAAACTTTTGCATATGAACTTTGTTCAAGTCTATTCTTCAAGCATTGGAAAGTTCGTCTCAAGCTCCATATGTAGTGATATGCACATTGCTAGATTTTGGATTATCCTCATGTGAGTTTAATGTCTCTAAATATTGGAAAGGCTATTCTAGGACCTCAAAATTATTGGGGTACAATTATCAACTTTAGATTTATTTTGTTGAGATTGTTTTCAGGACAAAAGGATTATGGAAATAGCAATGCATGGATGAAAAAATCCTACAAGTTGAGGAACAAGAGGATGCTTCAATAGGGTGGATAAAATTATTGTACTATGTTGATCCATGTTGTGCCTAAATAATATTTTCATACATAGAAGTAGAAAAACTCCAAAGAAGATGATTGATAAGTAAAAGAAGTTATTCAATACAAGTAATGAGTTAAAGGAGTTCCAAAATGAACTATGAGAAATTTAAACTTGATCTATTATCAATTGAAAGGATTGAGGACCATTTGTCTCATATAAAGGATCTTTTATTTTAGTAGGAACAATGTGGAAAGAAGTAAAAAAAATGCAAATTGGGATCATTCTAGGTTACTTTACCCTACTTTATGACATGTTTTTCTCTACATTTTTATCTATGAGAGTTATGAAAAAAGCAACAAGACTACTATCATTTGATGCCATATGTTATTTGTGGATTATTAAAAAAGAAAAAATCCCCATAATGGGTGTGCTTGGTTCAAAGAAACATGCTTAATTTAGTAAAAGGAAAGGGAAACAAAACTTTTTTAAAAGCCATAATAAATATATGCATCCAAGAGAAAAATAAGGAGACAATAATGATAAGAACAATAAGATTTTTCACTATGGTGATCACAAGGAAGAGAAGAAACACAAGGAATGTATTATCATGAGCAAGGACACCTACTGTAAGAAGAAAATGAGAAATATTATGGAGGAAATCAAATAATTCTTGTTAAATCAAGGTAATCATAGTAAAAAGTGTAAGTGTAGTGTCCTTTTATCTCATGCTTACTTTTTTCATGCATAAAATTCTAAATGTGAATTCATTGTGAGTTTTGATTTCACTCATCATATGGCTTATTTTGGATGGTAGCTTATTTCAAAAACCTTGGCAAAGAAAATGATGATAAGTCTTTGTAACAAACAATTCTTCTCTTTCCATTGCTAGCATTACTAAAGTTGTGCTAGAAGATGATATGATTTTGGATGTTTACAATGTTCTTGATTTGAGTACAATTATACTATATCTTTATCAAATAACTTAATGAGGCAATAAAATTTTTCCTAGATAAGTTTTTTGTGAAGAGTATAAGTAGAAACTTATAAGTCATTTTCAATGGTGTATGCTTGATAAAGAAGCCAAGGCACATCACAATCTTCTAATTCTAGAAAAGTGTTGTTATGTGGTTTTTGGTTGAGGATACACCTAAACATGTTGATACTCTAGATGAAGGTGAGATTGAGACTCTAAAAAATGAAAGAGTTCTTCAAATTATTTTAGGAGAAACTACATTAGTGATGATTTTCAAGGGTGTCAAGGAATTTTCTTGTGATGTTATTTTAACCAAGGATGTATATCCATTATCCTAGTGTTCAAGTTAAAAATGCATTTGAGGATATACCTAGGGACTACTCCAAGATTATTCTTTGATTCATAAATAGGGAGGACATTCCTCATGCTTATGTGTTAACAACATGTTAAAATCTTATTTTAAGAGAAACCATAACTAAATTCAAGTAGCATTAACTGAGAAATAAAATGAAACATGACAAATCAAACACCAAATCAAGGAGATAAGTTTACTCTAGAGAAACCCCCTTTAGGTGAAAACACTAACTAAATGTAAGCATAATCTCACTTAGTAGTCCAACAATGGCATTACAATGATGTCTAATCCCTTAGGCTTGCTATATAAAAACTCCTTTACCTCTATCTAACCACTAAAATAGACTTTAAGAACTTTCAAACCATTTCCCCTACTTTCTTCTATGATAGTCCATAAAACTCAAATATTTCGCAATAAAAATATCTAGTTATAGCTCCCTACATTACATACAAAGCATCTAAAATTGATTACACACACCTTGTAGAGACTACAAGAAACATTATCATGCATAGGAAAGTGTAATATTTTCACCGCTTCTAATATAGATGATTTTTTTTTACCACAATATGGATGAATTTCCCATGACGTTTCCATTTTCATCACATTCAAAAATTAATAATTTACCAAAAGGAAAAATACTATGTAACCTTTTCTCTCCTAGAAAAAATTGCATTGTGATGTTACATATCATCTAACACATTTTCCAACATTTAAGATATTTTCCTTGTTCCAAAACATGCCATGAAGTACAAAAGCCATATTCTTTTTAGATCACACCTCCTCAATAGGGAGGCTTTTGGTTTCAAAAGCTTAGAGACTCAACTAATGACAATGAAAGAACCCCTTAATTAATGACATGTATGCCACCTTACCTTGCACATAAGCCAAAACTTGTTACACCTCTATCTCCAATTATTTGTGTGATGTACAAGTGTGTTTCATGAACATGGAGAAACCTATTCAACATTGTTTTTCTCTATAGGAAGAACACTTATGATGTCACTCATCTTCCTATGAAAATTTAAGACTTCTATAGGCTGTTCCTTACCAAAGTGAGCATACAACATTAAAAGTTTTCCATCTTTGATGAGGTAGTATTTTCTTTGCCTCTAATAGAGCATTGCTTTACTATCATAAATATATGGACTATCCAAATGAAACTACATAAACCTAAAGAAGAAACATCTACCAATATGTATCCACAAATTTAGAAATAAATGAGAACTCCAATTTACATTACTAACTAGGACACTGATGCCTCTTTTAACCCAACCAAACCTAGAATGCTTGGGGTGTTCAATGGTTTTAAGGCCAATTTTATCAACCAAATATCGAGCAATGAGGTTAGTTTGAGAACATGAATCAAAACTACATCAACCTTAAAGTAAATGTTAAACACTAATTATATTTCCAACAAACTAACCTTCCTAGTAGTGAAAGGAAGGTTAGAATCCTCTTGAGAAGTGCAAACAATTACCTTAAGTTATTTTCCTTTATCAATGGAGACACCAACTTCTTTTACCCTTTTCATATTTTTTGTGAGGGTTCTTCTCCAAATGCAAGTTCCAACCTTATTGTAATGGTCATAATGAAGTGTAGATTTCATCTTAATACCAATGGAATTTACATTAGTATCCTTGTATTTAGCTCCATTTCCCTTCACAAGGGATGGATGAATTTCTTCCTCAAGATAGAGAGCATGAACACATGCTTGGATCTTTGTCCATTAGTTTGGAAAGCAAAAAAAATATAATAAATATGGATATGAAGATCTCCTATGTATTTTATTTGAATTTCTTCATTGTGTACATTTTCCATTTGCATAGCTCTTGTATAATTTTTTTTGGCATAATATTGTACATTTTTACCATCGTTTTGCTTTAAATTTCCCATTTCATACTTTTTTTCCTTTCCTTGATGAATAGGATAAAACTGTTTCTTAATTAACTTTTTAAATTGTTCCCAAGAACTTATAGGACATTGTTTCTTTAATTTCATTAAATATAAGAAACTCTTAAACAAAGTTAGATCATTATTTTCCATCCTTAACCTAGCAAAGGAAATTTTGTCTTAAGGTAGGAGAATGCATGCTAAAATATACCTCAAATTGGACTGGTCAAAAATCTAGCTTCTTTGCATCAACATCACCTTCAAATGGTAGAATCTCAATCTTGGCCTCAATTATGAATAAAGGTTTACTGGAAGAATTTGATCATCCTCTAAAGACTCCTTCATTGGAATTGGGATTGTTAGGATCCAATCTCTCGATGAGAATCTCCATTAGTCCTTTCATGGTCTACATTGATTGAAAAATCCTTTCAATGGCATTTTCCATCTTAAATAATGTTGTTTTAGAATCTTTATAATCTCCTTCACCTTCTATGCTTCTCAATTCCCTCTTCCACTTATGGAATTCTATGTCTCTTTGTAAATTTAAAATCTTCCTTTCACTTAATCATGTATGATGGGCACAAACCTCCAAAATACTCACAACAATCACTTCCCAAAACTAATGAAACCCCTTTTATAGAACTCGATCTATAAATAGGGAGAATATTCCTCACACTTGCATGCTATCAAGTTATTAATCTTAGTTTAAGACAATAACCATGACTACTTCAAATAGCATTAATTGAGAGTAAATGAAACATGACAAAGAAAACACCAAATTAAGGAGAATTTTTTTATAGAGAAACACATTTCAAGTGAAAACTTTGGCTAAATGTGAGCACAATCTCATTTGGTACTACAAAAATGCCTTACTATGAGGTCTCAAATAGGCTTGTTGAAAAAAACTCATACACCTATATCTAAGATCTAGAACAACTTCAAGGAACTCTTAGATCACTTTCCTATATGTGTTGTCACAATGATCCCAAAAACTTATATTTCTCAAAAAAATCCTCTAATGACAAATCCCTACAATGCATACAAAGCATCCAAGTTTGACTACACATGTCCCAAAAGGATTGTAAGTAACATTAAAATACATAAAGAAGCCAAGGAGATTGAGTAAATGTGCCAAGAAGAGGAAAATTTGAGATCTAGAACATCACTAGACATGCACAACCAAGCACAATGTTTTGCTACTTCCAACAAAGGCACGATTGCGTTTTTTCATAGTAGTGACGAATTCCCCATAATAGAGACGAATTCATCATGACTTATGTTTTCATCATGAAGAGAAAAATACTAAATTTTTGGCCTTCTCTCTCTTACCAAGACTTAAATTATGGTGTCTTGCACCATTTGATACAATTTCCAATGTTCAAGAGATTATCATTGTTCTAAAACATGTCATGAAATATACAAACTAGATATTTTTTATATCATTCTTGTTGTGCAAGTTAAAAATTTGGAGATAGATGAGGTTGGTCCTATATATAATGCATCTTGATGTATTAGAGAAGAGATATTTGAGCATTATTATTATGAAACTAATGCATGATATTTTTATACATTAGGTGTGGGCAAAGGTTCAATCCAAGTAGGTGTTTGGGAAGATGAAACTAGCAATCAAGTTGTTGTTGTTATGAATGAGTGCATCCAACCCTCATCCATGATGGGCTCTCACTACATCGTGTTTGGTGTTGTATACTTTTCATACCAATGTGTAGAGTGCACCCCTTGCCACAATTATTATAGGTGGTTTTGTTTTAGCCTATAATTTTGTACCCCATTGTATTCTAATACAACTTAGTGGTTTTTATAATGATGTGTTTATAAATACTCACACATGAAATGGGTGGGCTAATACAATGAGTATTATTTTTGTTGATTTTTTTCTTAAAAGAATTTCTTAGTTTAAAATCTCTTATTATGTTATAAGTGGTGAATTAATTTTTTCTTTGCATTTAATATTTTGTTTTTGATTAGAGGTAAAACAAGTTTTGAAGGGGCCCTTAAACCCTTTACAAAAAAGAGATTTGTTTCAAAAGATAACCACACAAATAAAAAAATAGCCAACAAGCAACAAACCATAAGCAAAACAACTGTCAAAAAAGGAGTAGAAACAGTGACTACATATTCTTCAGAATATTAGCAGCCTCCATGTTGCTTTCAATTATCTTCTGATGCACATCCATAACTTCATAAATCTCTTTGGCAGGTACCCCATGTTGTGCGGTTTTGCACACCCACTTAGTAGGGACCCTCTTTTTGGTGTCTTTGACCTTTGGTTCTATTGGATTTATTATCTTAGGGTCTTGACATGTTGGTCTTGTTGGCTTTGACCCTTCCTTGAGGTTGGAATTGATTGGAAATGAGTTTTTGGCCATGTCCAGGTTTTCGCCTGGATCCGGGATTTTCTGGCTCTGGCGGATTTTTCCGGACCCTGGTTCCTTGTCCGTTTCTGGCAGGATTCTCCGGTTCCGGGTTTCTTCCTTACTTCGGGATTTCCGGTCCTGGCGGATTTTCCTGGATTCTGCCAAAATCCCGATCTTCCTCATTTCCCCGGTTTCTGCATTTCCGCGAAATCTGTGTTTCCGCGCATTCTGGGATTTTCTGAAATTCCGCTTGGGGCTCGGGTTTCCGGACTTGTCAGAAATGTCTTATCGCGCATTAATGGTTGAGGTACCTTTGCTCAGGCGGGTATAAGGTCGGGTTTAGGGCATTTTCAGTTTCATTCTAACTTCATTGCTGCCTTGTTGATTGCTCTGGTGATTGAGACTTTTATTTGTGGCTTTGAGAATCGATCTTGGTTCGTTTGTGTGAGAATTGCTTGAGCGCTGGTGTCAGTGTTTTCATCGCTTGGACGTGTTTGCTGCGTGGTCAACTTTCTGGGCTCGAATTCCATTCGCTTGGATCCATGGTATGTAATCATTGCCCTTCTGCTTGCTTGGGGGGTAATTGAAGGTTTTTCGCATTGGGTATTGTTAGATTTGGGGTCGGCCCTTGAATTAATTACGATTTCATATTTATAGAGTCGGGTTTGATCCATTTTTCTTGTTGAAGAACCCTATTCCCGTGTCCTATGAGCTTTATTTATCCATAAGATTGCGTATGTATCCTTTAGACGGGATTCTGGGTCGGATTGCTTGCTTGTTTTGGGCGCGAAATGTGTTATTATGCGAAATTAGGGTTTCCCTTGGTGTTCGGCCCAGAACGGAGGTTTTATTGTGTTTTGAGCGATTTTGTCCCTATATCATGTTGGCTTCCCTGTCCTGTGAGGATTCGAGTGCTTTAGGTAAGTCCTTAGCTAATATTTTAAAGCCCTAAAGCTCACTCTGGTTTTAATGGCAGAAATTTGATTATTAGATTAGGGCATCATTATTTTGATATGGGGATTCATCCTTTGCGTGCTTTTGAAAAGTCTAAATCCTTTGCGTCCTGAGTTTTGTTACTTATCGCCGGTTTTGAGATCATTCGAGCTCAGGTGGAGTAGATCCCGTGATCGTTTAAGTTTTGGTTCGCATTCGTCATTTTTCGGGTTTCCGAGGTCGTCGCGGAATTTCCTCGCTCCCGGATTTTCCCGGTTTGGGCTTATTCCGCGGGCTGGGGTTATTTCCGGTGCATTTTAAGCTGTCCGCGAAAATCCGTTCCATCCGGATTTTTCTGGATTTCCTGTCCGGCTGTGTTCTTTTTGATATTTTGATGATAGGATTGGTGGAACGATTGTCTAATGATTATTTCTTGTTGCCAATGAGTGAATTCAATGATTATCCTTTGATTTTTTCATCTGCACTAATGATTTATTTGACTAATGATGCTTTGGCAGCAGGAATCCGTCTGGGTCGGATTTCTCTCGAAATTCCGCCCCGACGGTATTTTCCCGGATTGCATGATTTTCCCGGACTATCTGTTTTCTCCGGATCCCAATGGATTAGTAGTTAGCAATGGATTTTGATGGATTTACATGATTTGTGCTAACCTTTTGGATTGAAATAAGCTTCATAATTGAATTCTAATGATGGTTTTGGTTGTACAGGCCGAATCAGGCAAGGCGGCTGCTGGGAAGGCTAAGGGTGGTGCAGGGGCATCATCCATTTCCGAGACAGAACGATTGAGACTAGATATGAAAAACCAGCTCCCAGAAAGTAAAATATCTTCTGTGTGGGCTGATGTATCTGACACTAACGTTGGTGCATGGCGATATGAGGAGTTCAAACAGAGAACGGCTGAGAAGGATCTGTCAGCTTTGAGACAAGGAATGATGAACTCTGGATTGGTGCATGTGGCAGGTTTCCCTCCAGCGGTTCAGTGTTATGAGCTGATCTTAGAATGTGCTAGACAGTATGACTTTGATACACAGATGGTGGTCAGCACTGAAGGGAGGGTCTTGGCGAACTTCAGTCCGGCCTCCATTGCACGAGCCTTCAGCATGCCGGATCTTCCTTCGGTCTGTGCATTGAACATTGACACTGCCAGGACTTATTATGAGAATGAGCCAATCAAGGCTCAGCAGATGATCAACTCATGGCTGGAGAAGCCAAAATCTCACCATTCGAAGTTGCCCAAACAACTGCACAGGGTAAAATTCAGGTCAGATGTCTATGATGCCATTACATTGCTAAGCAGGGTGGCAGGATTGAGAAGTGCAGGGAAAGACAAAGGGAGGTGAGTTAATGCTCTTTTCGAGATTTGTGCTTCCCTATTACCATAGGGCATGCATTGGACCGGACTTCCTTGGGGACTGTGCCTTGGCCGACTTGGATGATGGCATTAAATGTGTGCCTTAGTTTGTTTCCTTGGCCGACCTGTTTTGGCGGTTTTATTATTTTGTAAAATGTTTGGCTGGGCCGACATGTCTTGGGGGGAATTTGCTATAAATAGGCATTCTTGCCTCATTGTAAGGGTTAGACATTGGTTAGCTAAGCAGTAATAGAGATAAGCAAGAGCAATAGTTAGAATTTCTTAGTCTCTTCTTGAAGCAAATACTGTATCAGAACAGTTGAATTGTTGCAGATTTTGGTGATTAATACAATTGGAGACATTGTGGTTTTCCTGGTGGAATCCTTTGTGTTATTTCATCGTGCATGGTTCTTATTGTTCCATCTTTTAAATTGCTTGAAGATTTAGGGTTTAGTATTCAGAAATAGATTAGTTTCAGTTGGATAAATGATGTTTATGATTTCATATTTGGAATGTTTGTAGCTATCTCTGGTCTATACTCCCAGTAACTATTTGATTGTAGTAGGCTGGCAAAGTCAACCTGGACCGTATATTCAATGTGCTTAAGTTCGATTGTAGATGCATGTCTATGATTTGAAAATCTGAATTCCTCAGAAGATTGCACCGTTCTTGTGAGATTGCATTGTGGGTCGAATAAGAACTGGTTATTTGAGATAGGTCCATTCCAGATATATGTTATTTACATTGTTTATCCTCTCAGTAGTTTAGATCTTATCACTTCCTTGCACCCCTATCTTTTGCTGTTTCTTTATTATTCGGTTAGATTTAGGATTTAAGATCATCTGATAAATTGAAAGATCAGTTTGCTTGTAGTAAGGTCCCTTTGTGATTACCAGCATTTTCACATAATTATCTGAGTTGTTCTATGCATTGTTATGACCTAACACCCGAGAGACCTTGGGGTGATTTTCAGTAATTTATTATTGAGGATTACCTTTCAAGAGAGATAGAATATTGCATTCTGTCTGAGTTGTTGCTGTGCAGAAAACACCATCAACAGATTGGCGCTAGAAGGAGGGCCTGAATGAGCTCACTTGATCGTTTCTTGAATGCCATCTCCCCAGAGAGATATAGGAGGAATACCAGATCTACCACAGGAGAGGAAGATTTAGAGGAGCTACAATTCCCCTCTAGGTCAAGAAGGACCCGAGAAAGGGGAGAATCATCATCACCCATCCCCTCACCAACATCGTCCATATCTTCACATCCTAAGGGTGAGGCTATACCCATTCCTGAGGCCGTTCCTGTTCAACAACCTCAGCCTGCTAATAATCAACCACCACCGCCACCCCCACTCTTACCCATGGCTTTCCTCGCTAATAATCCATCACCATTGTTCTTCCAGGCTTACAATGTAATGCCCAAAAACCCTGAGCATTTTTGTTCAAAATTCCATGCCAATGACCCAAATAGGACCGCGGAAGAACACATAAGGATTTTTCAAACTTGTCTCAAAGATCGAGGGATTGTCCATGAGGATGTTGCCTGTAGGTTATTTCCTTATTCACTAGGAGAGGAAGCCTTTTACTGGTATAACCATCTTCCCGCTGGCTCAATCCTTAACTGGAATGATCTTGAAAAGGCCTTTTTACAGAAATTCAGAATACCTATCAGTGCCAATGAGTTATACCTGCAGTTCATCAAAGTCAAAAGAGAGATTAATGAACCCATAGCTAGTTTCAATAACAGGTTCCATCGTGCCTTTACCAGACTTCAAGACCCATATGTTTTAGATGATGATACAGCCCTGGGGGTCTATTATGAAGCTCTGGATAGCCTAACAGCAACCTTTTTGAAGTGGAGACCCAACCCTCCGGGTACCCTGACTGATGCTTATACGGAAGCTGTCAAGCTTAGTACAGATTTGAGACAGCACTTGACTGGGCCACTGCCTTCTTTGGGACCAGCTGCACATCCCAACCAGATTCAGGCAATAAATCATGCTCTCACCAATCATACCCCAATCATGAATCCAGTTCCTCAACTACCCATGGTACCACACCCTGGTCACCCCATGAGCCAGATCTCCCCTGTGGCTAACTTCCCTCAACAACAAGTTAATCAGCCAATGTATCAAACACAGCCGAATAGCTTCCCTGCTTATCTACAAAATTCTGAAGTATTACATCAGTCCATGGGATCTGCCACAATGTCTGTCCCTCCTCAGAGCGACCCAAGCCGGCCCCCTTTGGTAGACTCGAATAAAGAAAGGATTGATGAAATGGCTGAGCAGATAAAGAAGCTAAACCTAGAGGTAACTTACCTCAGGAATCAAAATAGTCAGTTACAAGCTGCTCAGAAAGGCATGCAGTCCAATCAGAACAGAGAGTTCTCACAAGGCCAGAACTTTGACAGGGGACAACGTAATGACAGAGGATTCTACAATGATAGAGGATACAATCAGGATAGGGGTTACAACAATGATAGAGGGTTCAATAATGAAAGGAGGCAGAATTTTGATAGAAGTCAAGGTAGTGGATCTGGATTTGATAAGAGGCCATCGCAAGGGCAGAACAGAACTTGGAATACAGGGCCCAACAATGGGGGAGTTCCCACCCCATTGGATCAACCTGCCAATCAGATTGTTAATCAACCTGCAAATCAGCCGGTCGGTCAAGACAAACCTCCTAACGGTGTATATCTGGCTGAAGCAGCCCTATCAGGATGGTGCAGGCTTCATAAGACAAGTCAGCATTCGGAATTGGAGTGCCCAGAGTTCCAAACTGCTGCCTCTATTTTTCAATATGAGGTAGAGAACAATGTGAATGGACAGGAGATGGTTCCCTCCAACTCATATGATTCTCCTGTGCTGGTATTAAATCATGCTCCTTTTCCAGCCAGCAAGGAAAATGTACCAGAGGAGCTTGATTCCCAGGAAGATGAAACAGATCAGATTTGTAATGGAGACGAAGTAGCTCGGTTGTTTAATGAAGATACAATGAATGACAATGGCCCTCTTGATCAGGAGGAACCTTATGTTGAGGAAGTTCAGATGTTTCAGAGACAAGGATTGAGAGATATGCCTCATAGACGTCCACAGCCTGGAGGACCTTTCACCACTTCCATTCCTCCCAACAACTTCAGTACTCCTCCAGATCCTAATGCTAGTAACAACCCATCTTATCCACACGTTCCCAAGCAGTATCTTTCAAAGGAGAGACAGGCTCAAACCGACCCACAGAAGGAAAAGGCTGTCCAAGCTGGCAAGGATAAGGTGGAGGAATCATCTAAGGAAATCTCTACTGATATGAGTGAAAAGCAGATGGTGTCATATGTTGCAGAGGAATTCAAGAAACTAAAGGTAAATCTTTCTGTGTTTGAGTTGTTAAGGTTCCCTGCAATTAGGAAGGCTGTCTTAGGTACCTATGATGCAAATTCAAAGTTATCGGATAAGTCTTCTGGTGAACATGTCGGCCAAACTTCCAGCTCCCAGCCTGTGAGCGCACAAAATCAGACCCAAAATAGGACTAACATACCCCCTGGAGATAAAGGAAAAGAAAAGGATAAGACTCAAGTGGCTCAAGTAGATATTCAGCCTACCTTGTTCCAAGGGAAAATAGAAACCCCACCATTCCTAATCTCTGTTCGTATATTCGGTAAGAATTTGCATAACTGCTTGTTAGATTCTGGTGCTTCCACCAACGTGATGCCTCTTGGAGTTTGTAGGGCTCTAGGAATTACACCTGCTGATTCCCAGAAGAAGGTGACTCAGTTAGATAGAACTGAAGTGAATGTGGTGGGAGAGTTAAACATGATCCAAATGCAAATAGCCTCTGATCCAAGGATTCAGCAGGTTATCAATATTCAGGTAGCTGATATTCCTGATGCGTATGGTTTGATTCTAGGAAGAGAGTTTACGAAGGCTCTGAATGGTTATGTGTCCACTGATCACTCTCACATGTGGCTTCCATGGAAGGGAGTACCTAATCAGATCAGAATTGAGAGGGAGCCTAGAATGAAGTACATGATAACGGAATACCAAAAGACTTCAGCAGAAGTTCTCATATCAGAGGCCGGAATGGGAAACTACCTGCTATCGGCTCAATATGAAGAATCAGATGTGGAAGAGGTGCTGATGTTGCATACGATGCTGGCTGATGTTGGGACAGGGTCCAGCCACATTGAGGTTCTGACAGAATTAGTTGAAGAAGAAGAACTGGAGGACAGTCAGATCAGCTTATTGGACAGTTTCCAGGAGTTCATCAGGCGGTGTATGGAGAACCAGACTCACCTAGGAAAGAAGACAAGCTTTAGGGAGTTACTCTTACCCAATTGGTGTAGAGTCCACAATGCTTCTCACTCAGAGTTGGAGTGTTGTCTGTGTTAGATAGCAGTAAAACAAGTGCAGAAATGTATGAATCCAGCTCAGGCGGTTGAGGCAGATGAGCAGAATCTTCAAGAAGAATGCGAAAGCCAGGAACCTGTGGCGACTGAGCCACCCTCTAACATTGATAAACCAAAAGATAGAATGAAGGAAAATACCACTGCAGAATACTGGACTCTTAAGTTTGATGGATCTAAGTCCAAGCAGGGAGCTGGGGCTGGGTTTGAACTGATTAGTCCAAAAGGTAAGAACTTCTTCGCAGCTCATAGGCTCCAATTTCATTGCACCAATAATGTAGCAGAGTATGAAGCTTTAATTCATGGTCTCCTTATGGCACTCAAGAAAAAGGTCAGGGTTCTGCAAGTTTTTGGTGATTCAGAATTAGTAGTCAAACAAGTAAGAAAGCAGTATGCGTGTCACGATAGGAGAATGACCAATTATAGGCATAGAGTGTGGGACCTCATTGAGGGATTTGATGCCTTTAATATTCAACTGATACCACGGAAGAAGAATCAAACCGCTGATTCTCTGGCTCAAGCAGCTAGCACTCTGCAGCCTCTATCCCTGTCAGGATTGAAGAAGTTTACTATTGAATTGACTCCTGTGCCATCGGTTCCAGACAATGTGACTAATTTCCAGGTGTTTGAGGATGATAAACACATTCTCGATTTTATCACAAACACAGATGTTTTCGCTGCACAGATCATTGATGAAACAGAACCTCAAGAAGCAGAATTGGATCTAGAAGGTGTATTGAATCTAAAGTCTAACACTATTCCGAGGGGAATGGTACAGTTGGAGCGGATTTTTGATATGGACAAGATCAAAGATCAAGAACAAGAGTCCAAGAAGGAATCCATCAGTGGACAGTGTGACTCCCACAATGTGGGAACTGAAGACAATATTAAGAATATTTTCATTGGCAAAGTCTGTACTCCTAAAGAAAGACAGGGTATAATCAAAGCTTACACGATTTTCCAGATATAGTGGCGTGGGGTTATGAAGACTTGAAGACTTATGACACATCCATCATAACTCATACTATACCTCTGAAGCCAGGCGCTAAACCTTTCAGACAGAGACAGAGACCCATTAATGCACTGTTGGAACCCCTCATACAGAAGGAAGTTCAGAAATTGTTGTCTGCTAGAATCATATTTCCTGTCAGGCATTCAACATGGGTAGCTAATCTGGTTCCAGTAAGAAAGAAGAATGGTGAAATTAGGCTTTGTGTTGACTTCTGAAATCTAAACAGATCATCGGAAAAAGATAATTATCCAGTTCCCTCTTTGGATGAAGTGCTTCAAGTGGTCAATGGATCTCAGATGATGTCCTTTCTGGACGGTTATTCAGGGTATAATCAAGTGATGGTCCAGTACGAGGACAGACACAAGACTGCTTTCACAACTAAGTGGGGAACCTTCGCCTACAGGAGGATGCCATTTGGGCTTATTAATGCAGGAGCTATGTTCCAACGAGCCATGGACATTGCTTTCAAAGACATCATAGGGAAGTGCATCATCATTTACATGGATGACCTGACTGTTTTCTCCAAGAACAGAGGGGATCATATCTCAGATTTGTACAAAGTGTTTCAGAAGTGCAGAGAATTTGGCATCTCCTTGAATCCCAAGAAGTGTATCTTCGGGGTAACAGAAGGAAAGCTGTTAGGACATGTCATATCAGAAAAGGGAATTGCTATAGACCCTGAAAGAGTGGAAGCCATCCTGAAAATTCAGCCTCCTGCCAGCAAAAAAGAGATGAAGTCCTTCTTTGGCAAGATTAACTTTGTCAGAAAATTCATCACTGGATTTGCTGAAATTGTGAAGCCATTAAATGCCATGTTGAAACAAGATGCCAAGGTCGAATGGACTACAGAAGCAAAGGAGGCCTTTGCAGAGATTAAGAGAGCCATTGTTGATGCTCCCGTGTTGGTGAGCCCAAATTATAACAAACCTTTTTATATTTATTCCTTTGCTTCCGACCATTCGTGTGCTGGAATGCTGACACAAAAGTCTGATAAGGGGAGTGAGCATCCCATTGCTTTCATGAGTGCACCATTAAAGGATGCTGAGTTGAAATACCCAAGTGTGGAGAAGCAAGCATATGCCCTTGTTCGGGCAGTAAAGAAATTCAGGCATTATATCCTCAAAAACAAGGTGTTTGCAATTGTTCCCGATTCTGCCGTTAAGTTGCTGCTAATGCAGAACGAGTTAGGGGAGCGCAGAGCTAAATGGGTGACCATGCTTCAGGAGTATGACATTGAGATTCAGCCGATGAAGCTAGTAAGAGGACAAGGACTCACCCAAACCATGGCAGAGATAGGCCCTGAGTTGTCTGTTCATAACTATAATGTTGAAGAAGTTTCCCCAGAGGGCTGGTATGATGATATAGTCTATTATCTGTTGAATCAACGACCTCCAGCACACCTTAATGCAGTACAGAGGCGAGCCTTAAGGCTGAAAAGCGACGGTTTCATGCTGAAAGGAGCTGTCCTATACAAGAAGAATCATGAAGGTATTTATTTGAGGTGCCTTGGGAGACAGGAAGCTGAAAGGGTAATGAGTGAATTTCATGAGAAATATGGTACTGGTCATGGTTCTGCGATTGCTACTGCAAATCAGATTTTGAGGGCAGGGTACTACTGGCCTACACTGTTCAAGGATGTTCATCAACATGTACGGACCTGTCACACTTGTCAGACTGCAGCAACAAGAGAAAGGTGTGCAGCACTTCCGCTCCAGTCAGTCACTGAGGTAAAACCTTTTGCTCAATGGGGTATGGACTTCATAGGCCCCATCAATCCACCATCCTCTGCAGGACACAGGTACATTCTCACCATTAACTGATTATTTTATGAGATGGACTGAAGCTTTTGCTTGTAGGCAGTGTACATCAGAGGTAGTAATTGATTTTTTAAGTGCGCCATTCTGGGTGGTTTGGATGCCTTGTTGTTGTTTACGATAATGGTCGCCTTTGCCTCTTTGAAGTTCTCAAAGCGGGCGCTTTGATGTGGCGTTGTTATGGAACAAAAATCATTATTATCCCGGGAAATGGTCCCATTTGAATCTTCAGAAGACACATTGGCTGTCATCAGAAGAACATGCCCAGAAAGGGAACCCAAAGAGGCCCGCTTTTAAATGGTTTATGCTCTTGAATCATTTTAGAGTTGAAATTATCCATTGGTACATCTCCTTATCATTTAGTATATGGTTTGGAACCAATTTTCCCTATCCAACTCAAGATCCCAACCTTACAGTTTATAAATCAGTTTTATGATGAAGGGGATAGAAGGGAGGCCAGGCTAACAGAATTGTTGAACCTTGAGGAAAAACGAGACAATGCCCTTGAAAGGTTGCCAAACACGGGGGTAGATCAAGGTGGTTTATTGGGAAGAAAAAGGATTAAAGGCTTTTTAAGTTCTGAGGGGAAGCCTTGTCTTATCTTTGGGATAAACCTCACTTGATCAAAAGGGAGTCATGTGGAAAATTTGATAAATAATTCAGCTGAGCCGCCATATCAGTTACATCAGGAGATAATGCTGCTTGAGTCGAGGACTCTCCGCGGAGAAACCATACTACTTGCCTCTCAATGGGTAGTATCGAAACGTATTTCCAATCTTGGTGAACGACTCTTTGCTTTGTAAATAGTTAATTTAGGTTGCTTTGTTCGTTTGTTTGCTTGCTTTGGTTAGAGTAGGTTTTCCCTTTTTTTGCTTTGCTGGTTTTGTTTGGTTAGGGTAGGTTTGCTTTGGTTTGTTTGTTTTGGTTTGTGTTGCTCTTGCTGTTGGTCCTTTCTTTTTTGGGGATTGGAGGTGCATCTATATGGTAATGGTGGCAAAGCAGTCTAATGTTCTTGGTATTTCCCTTACAAACTTTGCTCATTTTTCTAGAATACCATGGTATGAATTCTTTAACCTATGTCATTTATCCTTAGGTTGAGACAAAGGGTTTCTAGTTAGTCTGAACAGAAATATATTGGGGTCTTATACTTTTAAATCTTTAATATATCTGAAGTTGTAAAGGCTCCTTATAAGGTCTGATCAGGTGAAAAATCCTTTTCTGCTCTAGTGCCACTATGGTTCTCAGCCCTGAGTATGGACTTCACTGTTCACAGGTTGAATGAAGTGAGTACAAAGAGAAGAAATATCAAAAATAAAAAAAAATATATATATATATTAAAAATCATGAGGTTTGAATTCAACTTATCAGGGGGATCTGAATATCTCTACCGGGGCTATGAACGCCTGACTGGCAGTAGAGCTATGTTTGGGAGGACCCTGCTTGATAACCCTCGTCGGGGCTATGGGCCTTGTTGTGAGAGCTCTATCAGCGAGGTTCGCAGAGTAGATCTTCGTGCTGTTCATACCATGTCACGGTTCCTATTCTTGCAAGCCCGAGGGTAGGTATGCGTCGTAATACACTGCGAACCACGGCGGTATAGAAATGTCGAATAGTGAGAGTTTTGTTTTTAACTTAGAGATTGGTGGGCGTTATACAGAGTTGGCTCCCCAGGTTCACGGGTTCTTGATTCGGTTGTCATCGAAATGCTGGGGCATTTTGGTAATTAGCCATTTGTTGTGCAATTTTTCACGCTACAAGTAAAGGACCCTCTTTTGGTGTCTTTGACCTTTGGTTCCTATTAGTTTATTATCTTAGAGATTCGCGTATGTTGGTCTTTAAACTGACCACTTTAGAAGTTGAATTGATTGAAATGGGTTTCGCCCGAGTCGGGTTTTCCACTTGGATCGATTTTCGACTTTCTGGCGGGTGCCGGACCCTTGTTCCTTGTCACGTTTACGGCGGGATTCAAGGTCAGGGGACATACCGCCGGGATTTTCCGTTCACTGGCGGATTTCGGATTACGCAAAATCGATCTTCCTCATTTCCGGTTTTACGCATTTCGCGTCGTGTTTTGCGCGTGGGATTTTTGAAATTCAGCAGGGCTTTCCGAGGTTTCGGACTTGTATGAAATATGTCGGCGCATTAATGGTTGAGGTACCTTTGCTCAGGCGGGTATAAGGTCGAGTTTAGGGCATTTTCAGTTTCATTCTAACTTCATTGCTGCCTTGTTGATTGCTCCGGTGATTGAGACTTTTATTTGTGGCTTTGAGAATCGATCTTGGTTCGTTTGTGTGAGAATTGCTTGAGCGTTGGTGTCAGTGTTTTCATCGCTTGGACGTGTTTGCTGCGTGGTCAACTTTCTGGGCTCGAATTCCGTTCGCTTGGATCCATGGTATGTAATCATTGCCCTTCTGCTTGCCTGGGGGGTAATTGAAGGTTTTTTCACATTGGGTATTGTTAGATTTGGGGTCGGCCCTTGAATTAATTACGATTTCATATTTATAGAGTCGGGTTTGATCCGTTTTTTTTGTTGAAGAACCCTATTCCCGTGTCCTATGAGCTTTATTTATCCATAAGATTGCGTATGTATCCTTTAGACGGGATTCTGGGTCGGATTGCTTGCTTGTTTTGGGCGCGAAATGTGTTATTATGCGAAATTAGGGTTTCCCTTGGTGTTCGGCCCAGAACGGAGGTTTTATTGTGTTTTGAGCGATTTTGTCCCTATATCATGTTGGCTTCCCTGTCCTGTGAGGATTCGAGTGCTTTAGGTAAGTCCTTAGCTAATATTTTAAAGCCCTAAAGCTCACTCTGGTTTTAATGGCAGAAATTTGATTATTAGATTAGGGCATCATTATTTTGATATGGGGATTCATCCTTTGCGTGCTTTTGAAAAGTCTAAATCCTTTGCGTCCTGAGTTTTGTTACTTATCGCCGGTTTTGAGATCATTCGAGCTCAACTGGAGTAGATCCCGTGATCGTTTAAGTTTTGGTTCGCATTCGTCGTTTTTCGGGTTTTCGAGGTCGTCGCGGAATTTCCTCGCTCCCGGATTTTCCCGGTTTGGGCTTATTCCGCGGGCTGGGGTTATTTCCGGTGCATTTTAAGCTGTCCGCGAAAATCCGTTCCATCCGGATTTTTCCGGATTTCCTGTCCGGCTGTGTTCTTTTTGATATTTTGATGATAGGATTGGTGGAACGATTGTCTAATGATTATTTCTTGTTGCCAATGAGTGAATTCAATGATTATCCTTTGATTTTTTCATCTGCACTAATGATTTATTTGACTAATGATGCTTTGGCAGCAGGAATCCGTTTGGGTCGGATTTCTCTGAAATTCCGCCCCGACGGTATTTTCCCGGATTGCATGATTTTCCCGGACTGTCTATTTTCTCCGGATCCCAATGGATTAGTAGTTAACCCAATGGATTTTGATACGGTTTGGTTGTGCTAACCTTTTGGATTGAAATAAGCTACCATTGAATTCTAATAGTGGTTTGGTTGTCACCGGGCCGAATCGGGCAAAGGCGGTGCCTAGGAAGGCTAAGGGTGAATGCTGGGGCATCATCCATTCAGAACGAAGCGATTAGAGGCGGATGAAAACCAGCTCAGAGAAAACAAACTCATCTTATTATTGGGCTGATGTATCAGGCACTCGTTGGTGCATGGCGATATGAGAGTTGAATAGAAACTGGTGCGGGAGGATGCGTATTTGAGACAAAGAATGATAAACTACGGATTAGGTGCATGTGGCGAGGTTTCCCTCCGGCGGTTCAGTGTTATGAGCTGATCTTAGAATGTGCTAGACAATATGACTTTGATACACAGATGGTGGTCAGCACTGAAGGGAGGGTCTTGGTGAACTTCAGTCCAGCCTCCATTGCATGAGCCTTCAGCATGCCGGATCTTCCTTCGGTCTGTGCATTGAACATTGACACTGCCAAGACTTATTATGAGAATGAGCCAATCAAGGCTTAGCAAATGATCAACTCATGGCTGGAGAAGCCAAAATCTCACCATTCGAAGTTGCCCAAACAACTGCACAGGGTAAAATTCAGGTCAAATGTCTATGATGCCATTACATTCTTGGTGGCGGGATTGAAAGTCTGAGGGAGAAGAACTTCAAGAGAATTTGGCGGTTAATTACTCTTTTAGAGGTTCCCGTACTTCCCTGTACAGCAGGGCATCACATTGAATTTGGACTTCCTTGTGGACTGTGCCTTGGCCGACTTGGATGATGGCATTAAATGTGTGCCTTAGTTTGTTTCCTTGGCCGACCTGTTTTGGCGGTTTTATTATTTTGTAAAATGTTTGGCTGGGCCGACATGTCTTGGGGGGGGAATTTGCTATAAATAGGCATTCTTGCCTCATTGTAAGGGTTAGACATTGGTTAGCTAAGCAGTAATAGAGATAAGCAAGAGCAATAGTTAGAATTTCTTAGTCTTTTCTTGAAGCAAATACTGTATCAGAACAGTTGAATTGTTGCAAATTTTGGTGATTAATACAATTGGAGACATTGTGGTTTTCCTGGTGGAATCCTTTGTGTTATTTCATCTTGCATGGTTCTTGTTGTTCCATCTTTTAAATTGCTTGAAGATTTAGGGTTTAATATTCAGAAATAGATTAGTTTCAGTTGGATAAATAGTGTTTATAATTTCATATTTGGAATGTTTGCTTATCTGGTCTATACCCATTAACTATCGATTAGCAGTAATTTTAGAATCAGCTTACAAGATGAGTATATTCAATGTATTGGATTCGATTGTGATGCATGTCTATGATTTGAAAATCGAATTCCTCAGAAGAGGTGCATAGTTCTTGTAAGATTGCATTGTGGGTGAATAAAATGGCGTTGAGATAGGTCCATTCGGATATATGTTATTTACATTGTTTATCTCGGTAGTTTAGATCTTATCCTACTTCCTTGCATCTGCTCTTTTTGCTATTTCTTTATTATTAGGTCAGTTTTAGGATTGAAGAATCATCATATTGTAAGATCTGATAAATTGGAAAGATACAATCTGCTTGTAGTAAGGTCCGATTGTGATTACCGACATTTTCACATTTCACTTGAGTTGTTTATGCATCGTCATGACCTGACACCTGAGAGACCTTGGGGTGATTTTCAGTAATTTATTGTTGAGGATTACCTTTCAAGAAGTCAGAATATTGCATTACATGCGAGGTTGTTCTTTGTGAAAACACCATCAACACCTAACTTTTCGGTTTGGATTTTTGTTGTGGGTCCGAGTATAGGGCCCTAATTCACTTACCTCTTTAATCAAAACACCAGGCGAACCAACAACATTCCTAACATCAGCCTTACCAATCAAAGCTTCCTCCATCCACTACTTGTTCCCAATAGCGTCCTTACCACCTAGAGCTTCCTCCATCCACTTTCTATCCTTTTCATTGAGGATAGTTAAACCCTTTGCTTCATTCCTCATAACAGATTTGGTCACTTCCACAACCTTATCCAACTTCAGATTAACCTGTTCCATTTTCTCTTCCAAGGTCACAATCCTTTGTTCAAAGTTTTTCTTCAACTTTAACATTTCATCAGCAACAATCTTTAAAGCATCAAAAAGCTGGTTAATTTGAGTCTGTGGAGAGGACTCCTAAGACTCCCTAGCTTTACTCACAACCCCACAAACCTTCACATTAGTCATATTTAGTTCATGGAAAGCCCATTTGAACAACCTAAACAGGGAGATAGAACCCTCCTTCGCCAAGCCTAGAACATTAGGAAAATCCTCCCAGTTAAAATTGAACACATCCATTGCCTCCACTTCAACCTCCTGGGAATCACTGTTTAGGTTTTGACTATCAATCACCTCTTTCCCTTTATCCCCAACAACTAGAGTATGTATTTTGCGAAGAGATCTCACAATTTCATCAACAATAGTCCTCCCTCTATTCTGCATCTCCATCCCCTATTCAAGCATATCCATGTTATCCTACCCGCCAACAACATTTAGAGTAGGCTCGACACCAATTGATTCCTCCTAGACAGGGCTACCATTCCGCTTAGCCATCTTCTTGCTACTCCCACCCTTCAAGCCCTTTTTTCTCTTAGACCCAGACACAAGGGGCGTAGCAATCTTTTCCCAAACAATAGCTTTCTTTCCTTTCATCAAGGTAGAGGATTCACCCTTCCCAATTTTGCAAGGTTTGTCACCAACCACCCCCTCACTACAAGTTTCATACTTTGCAGAAACAAGAGAAAATTTACCTTTCTTACCACCCTTAACAGGAGCAGGGGCTCCAAGTAGACTTCCATAAAAGCCTCTGATTCAGGTTCATAATCATCATTCGCCTCCAACCCGATCTCATACTCCAAATCCACTTTCTTTTTCTTCCCTTTAGGAACCTTCTCAAGTTTCTCCTCCGACACAGTCTCATACTCAATTCCAATTTATTTTTCTTTCCTTTAGGAACCTTCTCAGGTTGCTTAGGAACCACATAAGACTTGGAATAATCCGAGATGAGGAGAATTAAGCCAACATGAAGCACAAGATTTTTAGGATTATGCTTGTGATCCTTAATCCCACTTTCCAAAGATGTCAACAAATAGAAAGGAAAAGAAACTTTCTTCTTGTGTCTAAAGTGATTCAGAAGGAAAAAATGATAACCAGAAAGGATAGAGAAATGACCTTCTAAATTTATATACCTCATGAGTTCTTCTGTGACATCTCCCCAAAGAGCCTTGCTAGAACTACGGTAGTAGCCACCACATTTAGCACACTCAAGCTTCTTTCCTTCACCATATTTAAAGATCTGCAGTGCAGCATTGGAATCCTTCTTGTCTTTATACACTTTCCTGCCCTCAATAGATAGGCCCATGATACTAGCAATAAGATCTTCATTTATGTCAAATTTAGTTCCACCTAGCGTTAGAACCTTGTTATTCTAGCCCTTAACAAACAACTTCATCTCCTTCGGATCATTCCCATGGAGTCTCTCAATATACGACGTAATCCCACCCAGCTGTAGTCGTTCCCACACTTTAGACTTGGATTTCAAGGTATCACAAGAAAATGGCTCAGCCCTATTCCTTTCTTCGCCCATGATCACAAACGCAACGAAACCCAAAAGCTTGAGAACTTTGTAGAAAATGAAAAGAAGCCTCAAGAACAAAGGAAAAGAATTACCCAAAATCCGTGTGAAAATGACAAGGTGGCAAAAGGTAATTATTAACCTTAAAGGCTGCCCCATATGGAGGATTTTCAAATTATCAAGAAACCAAGCATGATCCAAGTCGAGATCACATCAAAGGGTAATCTGCCACGTGAACAAGCTCATGTGAAAGCAAGTCATAATGAAGCTGAAACCCTCCTTAGCATTTTTGGAGATCACTATTAAGACAAGCAAGGGCCTCTATAGGAAGGGGGTCATCCTCATCCCAAATCCTATGAATGCTAACTCCAATGTTAGCAAAGACATTCACTAAACCATTACCATCTCTGAAAATATGTGATATATTAAATTCATCAAAGGAATTCAATATATCAATTGCATCCAAGATTAGGGATTCAATAGTCCAAGAGGGAGGAGTAGAATTCTTCAAGTTATTAATAACATTTAACGAAACTCCCTCTAACCAAACCTTCATAAAACCTTTAGATTGAGAAAACTTCAACCCATGATAGGAAATTGATGCTTCCGCGAAGTGGTTTGTCTGGGTTCCCAAAGGGAGTGCCACTATGAAAACAAACCTACCATTAGAATTTCTCAACACTCCCCCACAACTAGCAAGACTCGGATTACCTTTAGCAGCTCCATCAAAATTGACTTTCACCCAACCAGCAAGGAGTAGAATTCTTCAAGTTATTAATAACATTTAACAAAACTCCCTCTAACCAAACCTTCATAAAACCTTTAGATTGAGCAACCTTCAACCCATGATAGGAAACTAATGCTTCCGCAAAGTGGTTTGTCTGGGTTCCCAAAGGGAGTGCCACTACGGAAACAAACCTACCATTAGAATTTCTCAACACTCCCCCACAACTAGCAAGACCCAGATTACCTTTAGCAGCTCCATCAAAATTGACTTTCACCCAACCAGCAGGGGGAGCCTTCCAAACAACATCATCTCTTGAAGCTTTCCCTTTATTCAAAGGAAGAAAGATATCACAAGACAACTTCCAATTATGTGCAATATCAATGTCACCCAACATAACCACAATCTTAGGGCCATTCTGAAAAGAAACCTCAAATAAAAAAATCTCCTTGATAGCCACACAAATTTGAAAGTCCACATTGATAGAGGAAAGAGCAGAGTCCCTGAAAAATTCTATTGTTACGTTCCAACCAAATACCCCAAGCAAGGTGAGGAACAATGAGGGACCAGAGAAATAGCAGAGCAGGATTAGAGGAAGGTCCCACCCATTGAGACCACAAGTCCGCAATTGAGGAAGGAAGCACCCAACAAAGATCCTAGAGAGAAAGAACATGATCCCACACCTCCCTCACATACTTGCACCCAATCAAAAGAATATAGGAATCCTCTACATCTTCTTCACAGAGAAAGCATCTGTTAGGAAGCATAAAACTTCTTTTGACAAGATTATCAATAGTCAAGACCTTATTCTGGCAAAGAAGCCAAAAAAAAAGATTCACCTTAGGAATCAACTTGGGAAACCAAAGAGAAGCCCAAAAGGGGACAAAGCCAATAAAAGAAAATTGAAGAGAAAATGTTGAAGACACATAAAATTTACTATTAGAAGAAAACTTCCAAACAATCTTATCACCCGGGACATAAGGAGGAATATGAATAGAAGATAAAGTTTTAAAGAGTCCTTCCAAACTAGGTTCGACCTCATGCAATATTTTCCACTGCAAACCATCCATACAATCAACAACAAATCTGCCAAACCTTCAAATACATAAATCCATAAAAGGAAGAGCCCAAGGCTCATCTTTGAGCAGCCTATTGCCAAACCAACAATCATCCCAAAAGAGAATTCTTCTGCCATTCCCCAACTACCACTGCAATCCTTTAGAAACATTTTTTCTAGCCTTTACCATACAATTCCAAAGGGAAGAACCAGATAGGGGAGAGAAGCCACTAGAAAGAAGATCCCTTATACGATCCACTCCTCTAAGATACTTGCCAATAGCAATACGATCCCACTCACTATTGGTAGAGATTAGGTTCCACAGTTGCTTAGCAAGTAAAGCCATATTAAATTCTCTAATTTTACAAATACCAAGACCACCCAATTCTTTAGGCCTGAAAACATCATCCCAGGAGACCAGATCTATTTTTTTCTTCTCTTCAACCCTAGACCAAAGGAAATTCTTCTGAATGCCTTCCAGCTTGTCTAAAAAAATTTGCAGCATATGAAACAGGTTGAGAGCATAGACCGAAAGATTCTGAAAGGTAGATTTAATTAATTGCACTTTCCCAGCTTGACTCAGCAACACCTCTTTCCACCCAACCAATTTAGAGTTAAACTTATCGATCAAACCCTGCCAGATAGAATTAGGAACCACATTAGAACACAAGGGGAGACCCAAGTAAGACACAGGAAGCTCCCCAATCTAACATTGCAAAATCCTCGCAATTTTGTGTTGTCGGTGTTCAAGAGTGTTAAGAAAGAGAATAACACTTTTAGGTAAGCTAATCTTCTGCCCCAAAGCAGCCTCATATTTCTGAAAAATAAGTTTAATAGTTTTGGATTCCTTAATGGATGATTCCCCAAGCATAAGATTATCATCCACGAATTGTTAATGGGAGAAAATATGATTCTGAGATGAAGGAGACAATCCCAACATTTGACCAGTATTAATAAACCTTTGGATGAGGCGACCCAAAGATTCAACCATGATAATAAAGAGAAAAGGAGAGACGGGATCTTCTTGTCTCAAACCCCTCGAACAACCAAAAATAGGAGAGGGGGAACCATTAACAAGAACAAAAAACTTCGGAGTAGAGATCAACTAAAGCACCAAAACCACCAATTTCCCCCCAAAACCAAAAGCTTTCAGAATCTTAGACAGAAAACCCCAGTCAACTCTATCATAAGCTTTAAGCAAATCTAGCTTCAAGAGAAAACCAACATGCTTATTAACAGATAAAGAGTGGATATTCTCATGAACAGTAAGGATGGAATCAAGAACTCGCCTACCCACAACAAATCCATTTTGTTGGGTAGAAATAATTTGAGGAAGAACCTTCTACAATCTCACCGCCAACACCTTGGAAAAGATCTTATAAATGGAGTTACAAAAACTAATAGGGCAGAATTCATCAAAAGAGGAGACCCCCAGTTTCTTAGGAACAAGAACAATAAAGGAGGAGTTTAATTCCTTCAAAATATTACCACTACCAAAAAATTCCTTAGTAGCATCCACAACATCCTTCGCAAGAATATCCCAAAAATATTGAAAAAATAACATCGGAAAACCATCAGGACCAGGAGCCTTGTTACCTTCAAAAGAGAAGATGACACTTTTAATCTCATCCTCGAGAGGGATTCAAACCATTTGTTGATCAATCTCACCAGAGATGATATGAGGAATGTCCTGAAGAAGATCATCCTAACACTCTGAATCCAACACCCCTTCCATAGATAGCAGGTTTGAAAAAAAGGAAGAAGCAGCTTGCTGCAGATCCGCCTCCTTATCCAACACCTGATTATTGAAATTTATAGAATTAATACGATTGGAAGCTTGGTGTTTTAGTGTAGAGAGGTGGAAGAACCTCGTATTCCTATCCCCACTTTTTAACCACATAATTCTAGACCTTTACTTCCAAAATTCCTCCTCCTTAGTCACAATATTGTGCAACCTAGATAAAAGGACATTCTCCTTCAAAGCAAGAGCTTGATCATAACCAGACACTTCAATAGATTGTTGTACCGTGAAAAGCTCACAATTAACATCTTCCTTCTCAGCAAAAATGTGCCCAAAGGAGGACCTATTCCACCTCCTAACATTTCTTTTCACATTAGCCAATTTCTTAGCAACCCTGTACATAGCTGAACCATCCACTTGAATGTTCCACCGAGCTTGAATCAAAACTTTCAGGTCAGAATGACAGGTCCACATCTTTTCAAACCTGAA
>VDFB02167728.1:0-32775 GCA_007258455.2 Sequoia sempervirens
TTTATGATAAGCCCACTAATGAGATACTCATAGATCCCGCCTGTGGAGAGAATGTGATCACTGAGGAATTTTTGGTATTACATGATATTTATCAAGATTATTATGGTAAAATAAAAGCATGGTTCAAAACACACAATGGTTTTTCTTGCCCTATGATAGGATCAATTGTCCTTCCATTATAGATAGGACCCAAAACAGTGGATGTCCCGCAGTCAGACCAGTTTCGTTTGTGGCTAGGCCATCCCTAGCTTCGCTCAATGAAAGTTTTCCCTTCGATCATACACAAATGTTTAAAGTTTCTTCTTGAAAATGACATATTCATTGTTCACCATAGTGGCTTTAACCCTTTTTCTTCTAAAGGAAACTTATCCTTATAATCCTTTTGGCCCAAGCCCATGGAACCTATAACGCCTCGCAAAGACTTATTTTTCATTACTTACCAAAAGTTCAAAGCAAAGAAAATTATAGAATTGTCTCTCCACAACACATCCCCGTCCACTCCCGACACTCCTATCCTAGATGAAACAATGCTTCAACCTGAACAAGAACCAATCCATCAAACTCAACCAACACTCAAAACCTCCCCCACATCATCCAATTAACTGCGAGATAATGATAATAAATTTTTCATGCCTCCTCGTATAAAACAAGTTTATAAGGCGAAGGAGAAAGTGGACGAACAACCTTCCATGGTTTATTTTATTCCTCCCTTTAGGGAAGAAAATAAACCAATGGTTGATCAACCCACTCCATTACAAGCACAAATTGACAATAAAACCAAAAGAAATCGAGGAGCTAGGGAGCATAGGTGTCAATGTCGTGCCCTTGCTCGCAAGTCACAAGATGAAGAAAATAAAGAAAATAAAAATCTGCACTTGACAGAAGCAATGCATGACGACCCTCCTCCCTGATCACAAAAAAACTATCCCATACAACAACCACAACTCATGATACACCCTTCATTGGACATTATCATTTGTCCTCCTATCGTGATTAACCTAGATGACGATGATGATATTACTAAAATAGATGAAGAGGTGCATAATGATCTGAATACATTATTTTCCTCTTCCATGAGCTTAAACAAAAAATCTCCTACAACAAGTGTAGAACCTGGTACTTCCCCTAGTTTGGCACTTGCACTTGTCCCTTTAGCTAGTTGTTTGCCCTTGGCATATCCTGAACATGATTGGGAGGCAAATGACTTGCTCATCAGTTGAATTTCATTTTCCTTACTAGTATTTTGCATTTTCTTTTTCTTTTATGTGTTTGGCCTTAAAGGCATTGAGACCGAAATGTCTCTTTCATGTTGACCCAAAAGGCCCTTTTCCTTTTTCTTTTGTCTTTGCTTGTGTTTTCCTTTTGGGGATGACACAAGGCATTGAGACTGAAATGTCTCTTTCATGTTGACCGAAAAGGCCCTTTTTCTTTTTCTTTTCATTTTTAACTTTTATTATTGTTTTCCTTTTTGGAGATGATGCAAGGCATTGAAGGACGAAATGTCTTTCGAACACCAAAGGCCCTTTATTTTTTCTTTTCCTTTTATCTTTTTCTCGTGTTTTCCTCTTAGGGATGACACAAGGCATTGAGACTGCAATGTCTCTTTCATGTTGACCCAAACGCTTTTTCTTTTTCTTTTTCCTTTTTGTTTCCTTTTTACTTGTGTTTTCCTTTTGGGGACGATGCAAAGCATCAAGACATACTATGTCTCTTCCATGTTGACCCAAACAAATCTTTATTTTTCTTTGTTTTCTCTCTTTGTGTCATTCTTCTAGTTCTATGTATTTGGGGAATGATGATAGTTCTGTTACAAAACATTGCAGCAACGAACATACTGACCCCAAATCCATAGATCCCTTATGTGTTTGGTGTTTTCATTTTGGGCGTAACTCCTTTTTTCTTTTTCCTTTCTCTTGCATGACGTAGCCTTACTTGGAAACGTATGACTTGGCATAGGGGCTTTCCAAGTTGGCTCTCATGTCTTCTTTCTTTTTGCATTTTTCCTTTGCTACTTTAAAGTAATTTCTTACAGTACAGTGAGTAGCAATTCCTTTAAAGTGGGGGCATACATTGGCATTATTCATTTTGCATTTTTCCTTTTTCTTGGTTCTTAGTGCAGCCTTCTTACTTCATACGATGCGTTTTGTCACTTTGTGGATGAAATTCAGTGTAATGTCCTTCATGAGTGTGATCTATCTTAACATATTACATTCCTCTTGGTGGCTTGATGTGACACACTGCACCCCCTAAGTTGCGAATTTTCTATCCTTTGATTGGTCCTCTCTTGGAGACATTAGATACAATGTTCCCTAAGTTAAATAAATCACACGAACTAAGCAAGACTCCTTTTAACATCTTTTGCATGTTGCATTTTGCATTTGTTATATGGCCACCTTGCATAACACAACTTGCATGCCTGTAGTGCCATCACATTTGTTCATGAGCTCCAAGAATATGAAGCTTTGCTTGTCTCGTGAAGCTCGAAATTCCATTTTATTTTGTGGTGCCTTATTAAATTTATCAGGAGGTATAACTTTGGTATGGTTGAGTGAGAAGCCCATTATGAGGCATGAATTTTCCCCATAGCCACCTGTGTGTGTGTGAGTGCATACCAGCCATGAGTGTATGTTTCTCACCTTTTTGGCCTTCTCACCCGATGGAAAACCATGAGTTTCATCCCTCAGAGTGAGTATTCATTTATTTTTCCAGACAAAACAACCTAGATTTGATCCACAATGAGATGGAAAAACAATCGAAGCTTGATTCGACTCTCTCTTTTCCCTTCTCTCCCTTTCATTCTTTTACATCATTCTCATGTGTGTATTTCTTGCACTCATGTTTGGTTTTCCATGGGATCTTCATCTTGGGGGCTTGATCATCCCTCTTCATCATTGTTATCTCATCTTGCTAGCATTAGTTCATTGAAACCCCTCTTGATATGCATGTTCAGATACTTTAGTGTGAGTTTGAAGTAGGTTCATCCTCTCACTAAAGTGGGGGCTAATTGTGGACATAGAAAAAGTAACCCTTCTAATTTTTCTCATGTTCGGGCCCTCCTAGCGGCTTTAGCTTGATTTTGCCTAGATTTAATGTTGTAATGTGTCCAACACATTCACATTAGGTCTTAGACCCTTGAGAATCATTAAGAATTCTAGGATGTCTCGTAAAAGTGTTGTGAAGTGTTGTAACCCACTTTCACACTTTTCTAGGACCCTTTTATTGTAATTCACCTAAATAACATCTTTTTATCACTTACCAAGCCTCATTTCAAAGTGTTGTAACAAACTCTCATGCTTTTCTAGACTTTTCATCACTAATTCAACCCTTTCTTATGTTTAAATGACCCCTTAATGCACTTTCTAGCCATACTTAAGTGTATTTTTAAGAATATTCCTGTGAAACAACATTAAATACACTTTAATCCCTGACACCCATTAAAATTTCCCTAGTGGGACCAAATTGCCGCCTGGGGCGACTTAGTCCCACTGGGCACACAAATCAAAATAATTTTAATTTTTTGGTAGGATTTTATTCTCTTGACCTTGAGGTCAGCCTGTGATGTGTTATTTTTTGAGAAATATTAGAAAATAAAGTATAAATAAATGTTTTTTCCTCTCATTTTAATCCTAATTCATTCACTAAATCATTCAAGCAATTCTCAAGCATTCTAAGTACTTTCAAGCATCCATTGGAGCATCTTGTTGCATATCTTCATAATTCAACATCAAGGATTTGGTGAGTTTATGACATTGCATGTTATTTATTCATCATTCTTTCTTTATTTAATTTCATTTTATAGGGTTTGATTACAAAATCGGGGTTTGACCAAGGAAAACCCCTATTCTCTAACCCTTAACCCTGTTTCCCCTCTTTGCATATGTGTTTTGTAGGTCTTGTATGCAGATTTTTCAAAGAGAAAAGTGTCAAAAGGTGTTTAAAAATCCATAAAAGTCATTCAAGTCAAAAAATCCCTAATTGAAGCTTGGAGACCTCTTTCAACTCATTTTTTGTAGAATCTAAACCGAACACCTGTCAGGAAGGGGAAGTGTAGACAGAAAGCTACAGAATCTTGCACCAAATTTCCCAAGATTCCTAGGTGGAATAAGTCACCATCTATGGAAAATTAGTCCCACTGCCAGGCCTGAAAAGTGGTTTATGCATTTCTGGATACCCATTTGGTAGATTCTTGTTATGGCAGAATCTCCCCGAAACAAGACTAAGTCGCCCAACTTAGCATAAGTGTCCCAGTTGGCTTTAACTTCAAAATATGTAGGATTTCAGAACCTCTCTGCATCAAACTTCAATTTCCAAGTGTAGCTTTATTGTCTTGTTTAATTTTGTTATTGTTTACTTGCATTCTTAGGTCATTGTGCATACATCACTGTGTTTTCAAACAACTTGCATATCTTAGGGTTTCCATTAATAAATCATTTATTTTATCAATTTAGTACATTAGGAAATTGTATTTAGGCATATTTAATCCATCCTTGCATTGTTTTTGAGTGTTGACATTTCCCATTTTGGCCCATCTTTCTCCTTTTAGGTGAAAAACCCTAGAAGTGCTATAAAGCCCTTAGGTGCCAAAATCCTTGTTTACAGAAGTTAAGTTTAGAAATCAGTCCTAAATATGATTTTGATCATGAGGAAATGTCTTAAATTCCATATTCTAGTACAGTTGGTAGTTTGATGTATGCAATGGTCTTTACAAGACCAAATATAGCCCAAACAGTGGGAGTTCTAAGTAGGTTTATGTCTAACCCTGGTAAAGAACATTGGACTTATATTAAGAGGGTGTTTAGATATTTACGGGGTACTTCCAATTACTATTTGGTTTATCATGGTGTTAATAATATTGATATTATGCATAGATCATTGGACATACAGGGTTTTGTTGATTCAGATTGGGCAAGAGACCTGGACAGTCGGAGGTCAATAAGTGGCTATGTGTTTACTTTGTTTGGAGTTGTGGTTAGTTGAATGAGTAAGAGGTAGCACATGGTTGCTTTTTCCACCACATAAGTAGAGTACATGGCTGCTACACATGTCTCTAAAGAGGCATTTTGGTTACAAAGACTTGGGAAAGGTATTGGTTTTAATTGCAAGCAAATTAGACTTGAATGTGATAGTCAAAGTGCTATTTGTTTAGCCAAAAATCCTATGTATCATGCTTGTACTAAGCATGTTGATGTTCAGTATCACTTTGTGCGAGAAATGGTTGAGAGTGGGAAGGTATTGATTGAGAAAGTTGACACTTTGATCAATGTTGTAGATTATCTTACGAAACTAGTTCCTACAAATAAGTTCTCTTGGTGGAGGAAGGCCACTGGCCTTGAGTCTTGTACTTGATTTATAATAATGATTCCTTGTTTAGAATAATTTTAATGTATAATTTCAAGTGGGAGAATGTTGGGAATAGGATTCCATTTAATTTCAATCCTAAACATATTTCATGTATCTCCTAAGTCCTTGGAAAGTGTTCCCCAACACTAGGATTAGAAAGAGATTAAATTCGAATGAAATGAACATGTAAATTGAAATTTGTGATTATTCCTAAATGATAGGAACATGTGGGGTTGTCCAAGAAGAGATCCTACAAGATAGGAGCACATGGGGTGCCCACATGGAAGGTGGAACCTACCTTACTTCAGTTAACTATTTAGAGGATTGATAACACTTCAGTAATACATATTTTAGATCCTACAAATTAGGGTTGATATTTACATGAGTGGGTGGCAGTTTAGTTTAGTTTAGTTCTATTCAGTTAAGTTTAGTTCAGTATCAATTCAGTTTAGTTCAGTTATGGTTCAATTATCTTCAATTGCATGTAGTTATTTTGAGTTGAATGCTAGTTGACTTGAGTTGCATGACTAATGACTTCATTTGCATGATAGATAATAGGTGGATACTTTTAGTTAAGTGGGGATGATCAATAATGCATAATGTTTGCATGAATTGGTGGAGAGATATGTTTTAGTTAACTAAGATTGACTTGGGTCCACCTTGGTCACCCAAGTTGGCATCTTTCAGTTAACACCTTTTATATGAGAAGATATTTACAAGGCTCAGTCAAGTGAGCCCATTCTTGGGTGCCAACTTTGAGGTGAAGTTTGCAAGATATTTTCTTGACCAAAGTTCAGTTAAGTGTTTATTTTGGGGCCCCTAAATTGAGGAAGACGTTGGTTTGACTTCAGATTATAGTGTGGAACTCTACTTGCCCAATCTAGGCATAGATTTTTGTGAGGAGCTTTATGCTCTTTTTTTGTATAACTTTTATGAGTTTACATGCTCATATTTTGTCTATTAATTGCAGCAAGTGAATGAGAGTTCTATGAGAGTTTATTACAGGTTGTGAAGAAGGATTTTTGAAGGCAAGGAAGCATAGCAATCAAGGATTGATACAGTATTATTGTAATCTTGTACTACGGTTAAATAATACAAGCATTATTGATTCTGGTGGAGTTTTTCCTAAAATTTTTTCTCCCTGTATATGTTGTGTCACTTCTATCTTCTTGTCTCATTATTATACAATCTTCTATCTCTTTCTACAATTGGTAAAATTGATCTAAATAGATTAATCATACACAAAGAATTGTGACAAAGAACACTTAATTAGATCTATAGTCTCATTGTTTTACAAGTTTTAAGCTGCAATATTACCTTCATTTTCAACATTTGGTATCAAAGCAAGGTATACCAAACACTTAATTAGATTTACAGTCTCATAGTTTTACAAGTTTTAAGCTACAATATTACCTTCATTTTCAACATTTGGTATCAAAGCCATGGTTGGTTAGAGTTTGGAACGCTTTTCTCTTAAAAGTTTGAATTTTTTTTGTGTAATGGGAGCTTTTACTATTGTGTTATCACAGATTTTTAAAAGAAGTGTGTTACAATGAGTTCCACTTCTTGTCTAGATATTGAAAGATTTGATGGATCTAGTTATGAGGTGTGGAAACTAAAAATGGAGGATCTCCTTGAAGAGAGAGATCAGTGGTTAGTTGTTTGTAATGCGATAAATCCATCTATAATGATGTCATATGAGGATTGGGCTAAGCTTGATAAGAAGGCAAGAGGGACCATAAGGTTATGTCTTGTTGATGTTGTTCTCTTGAATGCTTCAGATGAAGCCACCACATATAAGTTGTGGAAGAGGATAGGTCATATCTAGAAAACCAAAATTCTTACTAATAAGTTGTATATGAAAAGACAGTTGTATTCTTTAAAGATGAAAGATGGCGATTTTTTTGCACATCATTTAAATGCTTTCAATTTGATTCTAAGTCGGTTAGCATATGTAGATGTAAAGCTAGAAGATGAAGATAAATGGATTTTGTTACTTTTTTCTTTACCAAAGTCTTGGGAAAATCTAATTATTGCTATCAATGGTAGTGGTGCAGATCCTAAGGTGGACAATATAATTCCTACTCTCCTATTAGAGGAGATGAGGAAGTCTAAAATGGGATCCCAAGATGCCTTGTTTGTAAGAGGTGGGCCTAAGGAAAAGGAACCTAAGGGAGAGAAGAAAGGAAAGGGTAAGTCCAAAGGATGGTCTAAATCCCCTAGTAAGAGTAAGGTAAAGTGTTGGAATTGTGGGAAACTGAGACATGTAAAGAAGGATTGTAAGAACAAGAAAAATAGTTATGATGCTTCTACAGAGAAATCCTCAGATGACGGTAATGATGCATTAATCATCTCATGGAAAATTGTTAGTGATGACTCTTGGCTTATTGATTTAGGTTGCTCCTATCACATAACTCCTAATAAGGAGTGGTTCACTAAGTATACTGCATATGATGGAGGGAATGTCTTCTTTGGAGATAATAGCACAACAAAGATTGTGGGCAAAGGAGAGGTAAAGTTGTTTTTCATTGATGGTAGGGTTAAGACCCTTAATGATGTTTTACATATTCCAAGACTTGCTAGAAATCTACTTTTTGTATCTAAGTTCGATGATTCTGGAATGCATGTGACATTTGACAAAGATGGTTGTAGATTGGTGAAAGGGAATATGGTGGTTGCTAAAGGATCTTAGATTCAGACTTTGTTTAAGCTTAATACCTCCAATTTGAATAAATCAGCCATTGTAACTAAAGCTAAAAATACATGTATGTTGTGGCACCATAGATTGGGCCACATTGGTGAAAAAGGTCTTAGGACCATTCTTAATAAGAAATTGGTTGATGGTATTCCTGATTATAAAACTGGAAAAAATGATTTTTGTGAGCATTGTGTTTGGAAAGCAATCTAGATCTTCATTTCTTAATGGAACAAATAAAGCTAAAAGATTATTAGAGATTATTCATTTAGATGTTATGGGTCCTATGGCTATTGACTCTATTGGAAAATCTAGATATTATGTCACATTTATTGATGATGTCTCAAGATACACTTGGATCTATTTTATGCATAACAAATCTGATGTGTTCAATAAGTTTAAAGAATTTAAGTCTTTAGTTGAGAAACAATCAGATCATAAGATAAAAGTTTTGAGATTAGATAATGGTGGTGAATATTGTTCTAAGGAATTTGATGATTATTGCAAGCATGCAGGAATTGTGAGACAAAAAACTACTCCACATACACCTCAACAAAATGGAGTAGCAAAAAGGATGAACCGAACCTTAATGGAAAGAGCTAGGAGTATGTTAAATAGTGCTAATCTAGATTGGTGCCTTTGGGTTGAGGCTGCAAGTACTTCTTGTTATTTAATCAATAGATCTCCTAGTTCATCTATTGAAGATAAAACCCCTTATGAAATGTGGTTAGGTAGGAAACCTAGTGTTGCACATTTAGGGATCTTTGGTTGTGAGGATTTTGTTCATGTGCCTAAAGAAAAGTGGTCTAAGTTGGATCCAAAAGTATAGAAATGCATATTCATAGGTTATGGTGAAAATGTAAAAGGTTACAAGCTTTGGAATCCTCTAACCCGACAAATTAATTTATCTAAAATTAACACAAATTTCCTATGCTTTCATCTGTTGCATATAGATCTACCAAGTCAATTGTGACTATGATATCTATCAAAATTCTTCTATTTTTTAAGCTTTGATAAAAATATATACCCTATTCCAAGGTAATGATGACCCTTCCTCCCCTGCAACAAATAAAATATTGTCACTTCCCTACCTATTGTGGCATTTATGACACATTCAAATTTATCTTGCACTATTGAAAAATGAACATTTATAGATTTGGGGTAATATTTTTTCCTTTTGAACCAAATATTTGGATAATTACTCCTTGTCTAATTATGGTTATATGTTTTTAGAATTTCATGTCATTTTTGCTACAAAATACTCTTCAATCTTAAATCTTAACATTGCCAATATTTTCAACAAGAAAACTTAGAAAGGCGTATATCTTGTTTTAGATAAAGCACAAAAAATTATGAGTGCCAAATATATCCAATTTCAATATACATCTAAAATAAGGCTTAATTATTAGTTTATTACTATCACTGCCTCTTTAATTTGATCAATACATTAGAACCAATACAACTATGACCATTATAATGGGTAAGGTTGGGAATCAAGTGTTATTGAAAACTTGCTTTATGGTCATAGGCAACATCAAAATTAATTCTAATGTTTTTTATTATTAAACTTTAATGAACCTACAAGAAAAAATACATTAAACACATAAATATAGCAAAAATAAGAGAAAGAGAAATGTTTTTGTTAGCTTTGTAAATCACTTAAAGGGGTGACCTCCAAATAGAGCGTACACTTCAAACAAAAATCTTCCAAGATGCCTTTCAATTGAGAAGTCGTTATAATAAATGAAGTTTTTCCCAAGGAAACTACCATCCTATTCATGTGGGATAATAAATTTATTCTAAGATCTAGTAGGATGAATTACAAAGCATATGCATCCCTTTATTAAATTTACCTAAGGGTGACTTACAAAGCATGTGTACCCAACTAATATTAGCTAACATAAAGTAGAATTGGATGCATAATATTAACTTCCCCTTTGAAATATTTTATCCTCAAATCTTAAGATGAGGAAATCTAGAGAAAATGTTGGTGGACTCCTATGCAACATCTCAAGGTTGCATGCCTTTCCACTAGACTTACAACTCCTTAGTAGAATAATTGCATAGGTTCTTGGTGCATTTATCCAAAATAGCCTTAGGTTCCAAAAATATTGAGATCCAACTCAACTAGTTCTATTGATGGTTAAGTAACAACCCCAATAACTTTCTTAGGATGAAAGGCAATAAAAATGGGTGGATTCAAGAAGAGGTGGAAGTACTAACTTGTATGCCACCTCACCTATATGTTGAGTCATTTGAGGAGAAATATTAATGTTGGGAGACAATTTGTGATAGTATTTGTCACATAATGAAAGTTACTTATAGGGCTTGAGATATAAAAAGACCCAATCACCAATATCAAAAGTGTGCTTAGTTTGATGTTGGTCCACATATTGTTTTATGTGATTTTAGGTTAGTATTATATTGGCCTTGAGTAGGCAAGATATGTCTTTGCATTTGGTCAGAATATTGTGAATTATTGTAATCCTTAGGGAACCTAAAACATAAAGACTTAAGGATGGTGAGGGAGTACCATAGAGGACCTCATAAGGGACCATTTTGGAAGAAATATTACAATGTGTTTTACCACCACTATATCAAAGGTAGGCCCACTATCCATGTTTCCCATATACAAAATAATATAAATAAATATCAAGGAACTTGTTAATAATCTACATTTAAACATCAATTTGAGGATGATAAGAAAAACTCATATTCAAGGTGGTGCCTTGAAACTTAAACAACTCCCACCAAAACAAAATTGTGAAGTATGGGTCATGATCATTGACAATATAGTGAAGCATCTCATGGAGTTTAAATATTGAATCTAGGAAGTGTTGAGAAAATACAACATAAGGGTGAGGGAATGCACAAAATATGCATATTCCATCAAGCAATCCACACCACCAGGATGTCTTATTTATCACCTAATAATAGTTCAATCTTGTAATGAAATATGTGGGAATATTAGTCCAAGCCTAATTGGGAGTAAGAAGTGGTTGCAATAGTCCTAAGGCTTTGATATTTTCCCTTTGGTCCTTTGACACACACCACATTCAACTATAAATGCCTAAACGTCCTTCTCAAGTTTTTCTTAGAAGAAATATTACTTCACATGCTTGTAGGTATTTAAGAAAGTTGAGTGTGGAACAATGTGTGATGAGTACAATTTTAAGAGTAATTGAGGCTTGAGTGCTAAACTTTGGGGTAAATAAATTTGGTTGTGATAAGGACGAACTTTTCTAGTCCAAAAAAAATGTTACATTGATAATGGATCATATTTTAGTTGTCAAGTGATATCTTGTACCAAAAAGGTAGTATCCCATTCATGTTGTATCTCATCTATCCAATGTGGAACCAACATAGAAATGTAAAATATTGTATCTTGTTCTTCATATTGACATGAGAGTGCATTTTCTACCATATTTTCCTTACCCTTTTTGTAGACAATTTGATATTCATATATGTGCATCTTAGCCACCCATTTTTTTGTGTTTCATGAAGGAAATTATTGACTAATAAAAAATATTAAAATGATATATTTTATGTATAATACAGGGCCCAATAGGTAAGGATGCCATTATTGGAAACATGGAGGATAACCAACATTTTCTTTTCATATATTGATTTGTCTAGATTATGCTCAGTGTGTTTCTTATTAATAAAGGCTAGGGGTCATTATTGTATCAATAACACACCTATGCATATGCCAAAGACATCACATCTTAGAGGGAAAGGTTAATGAAAATCGAGTAGGGCCAACACTAGAGTAGTGCACATGGTTTTTTTAGTATATTAAAGACCACCTCCATTAAGTTTTACCAATGAAAGGAGTTATTTTCAAAAAAAGTTGTCAAGGGTCCAACAACTTAACCATAATTATGTTATAATAATGAATCAAGAGAAACCTAGGGAGTAAGAGAAGTCTTGCATCAACCAAAAATATTTTTCTTTTACTTTTTTGTTTGTTTGTAGGTTTTCATCCATATTTCAATCATAATTAGTCATTGAAAATCCTAATACATTTCATCACATTTTACGCATATCACCTTTTGGTTGAGAGAATACATTCTACTACAATCCTTCAATTTCATATTAAATTTCTAAAATTTTATGATCACCACAAAGGCATGAATTGGTTTTTTAACCATTAGGAAGCTTAATAAACTTACCCTCAATTTCATCATTCATATCTTGTTGTAGCTTTCTAAAGTTTGTGGAAATAAAGGAATAAATATAAAGGTATATTAGACCTAATAATACTTATGGTGTGAATCACAAGAATATTAATCTATCTATCATCACCTCAATCAATCTAGGAGATTCATCTACACGTTTGATTAATTACATGTTTTATGAGGTATTAAGCTTTGTACCTCCTTATGGCCAATTGAGATCATCCCTGGGTGAGGGAATAATATTTAAAATTCACTCTAATGATTTGGAAGAAAGTAGAAGTTGGGGAATCAAGTAGGAAGTCAATATTAAAAATTGCATTGCAATATCTTTTGAACTATGTAATTTAACGATTGAGACCTAACACGTTGAAAGCTCATTTTAATAGATTGTAATTCATTCATGACTATGAATCAATAAAGATAGTATTATTATTATTTTTGTGTCAATGATTTTTTATTACGTGATTAAGTATTATTCATTTGACTACATGGTTAGGTAGTGTTAGTGTGAATATATATAGTTTACATTTATCTAGTTCCTAGACCTAGTAGACCTATTCACACTAGCTTAAGTTCAATTAGTGTTTTAGTTGTCTCGCCTCATCAACACATGGCATGTGCTCCCACACTTGTCCCAAGTGTTCTACATGTGTCACACCTCTTTGAGGGGTACCTAGTCTTTCACTTTCATCTTCCTACTTCCTCCTTTTCCTACATATACAAGGAGAAAACTATATATTCTTATATGTTCCCATGACAATATTTGGCTTATTTTGTTACATGCATTCTCTTGTGGAAGTTCTTAGATATTGCATTCATATTTTTTTGCTCCAATTAGTAGTCCTTCATCAATCCCTCCATCTATGACTACATCAAGTGGTATGAAAGCATAAGTGTGGAATCCTTAGAAGAGCAAGTTGGTATCCTAAAAAAATCTAATTATGAATAGATCACCAAACTAAGGAAACCTATAAGAAAATTGCTAATAGATCAAATCGATTCAGAGGTAGTTGCAAGGGGTGATTGTAGACTAAACACTAACTTGAGGTAATTTGTTTTGTATCTAAGGGAAATATACCATCATGAAGATTTTAAGGTGCTACTAACATTGCTAGAAGGATGGAAGACGTATTTGAAATAATAAGGGAAATAGAGTTTGATTGGATGTGTAATGAGGTTCCTATTTTAAACTAATATAGATATTTAATACATTAATAAAAAAGAATGTCTAACTAAAACCAACTATTCTCTTTCAAAGACACATTTTTAAAACCACAACCAAACCTGATTCAGAGTTAGGAAAACAGACAGTGAAATGAGGGAAAAATGGGGGAATCTTAGATCCTAAATGCAAAGAACCTAGGACTCAAAGGTTGGCCTTTTCCCGGATTTCATTAGAATACCAACCACAAATCCAAAAGATTTAGTTTCAACCTCAATGGTGAGCCAATCAAACCTGGGTTGGTGGATTCTTTAGGGCTTTGGGATGATTAGGAATGATCTAGAAATGATTTGAAATGATAAAGTTAATTGAACTATATGACCTAATAGGTAAAATGTAGATTCCCAAAGATAAACAAACTGTAACAACACTTTGCAGGTAGATCTGAGAGATATCAAAGAGCATGTACCTGTCACCAAAAGTCTATTCCAGAATGTGCTAAGGGACTAATTCACCCCTAAGTGAATGTTTCCTTGATTAGGCTTCCAAAAACACTTTTTATAGTCCTCAAAAACACTTTTTATAGTCCTCTGGTGCTAGATCTAAGATGTTGTTTTCCACTTGCAAACTTATCGGAATGTTGGAAATGAATTCTAGAACTTAGTTTTTGTAGGTTGACAAGAATGATGACAACAAATGAAACAATGAAAAATTGCTCTTCAAGATCTCTTCAATCCTTCTTCAACCTATAATATGCAAATACGTAAAGAGGGAAAATGTCTGTGCCATAAAGGGGCTTTCCTCAGTGTTGGCGTTTAAATTCACACCTCTGGAATGCGGATTTGAAATGGACAACTATGCACAGATAAACTGCTCTTCAAATTAGGAGGGAAGCTCCCTCTTGCTGATGGTATTGAAAGAAAGTAAACTAAGAACTAAGTTGCCTATCTTTTTGATTAGCTAGAGCACAAGGTTTATAAAACACAAACGACACAGCTGATATTTTCTGATTTAAGAACTTCAACTACGACTAACTTAAGCTAAAGACGTTTCTAACTTCTCAAGTAATACACAGAGCAAGAGAAACTAGAAATGAACAAGGTTGATTCTATAACAAAGTGCTTCAATAAAATATTTTCCAACAAACATCTACACACTTCAATGTAAGCTGAAATTAAGATCATAAAAGCATAACACAAATAACGGAAATCTAAGACACTATACCAAGGAAAAGGAGGCTCATGATTTTATTTCTCAAACTTCTGGAACAAAGATTATCCTAACACATGCACGGAACTAAGAACTTGTAGCTAAAGAGGCTTGCAAACTTGTTCTTACACAAAAGGGACAACGATTACAACAACTACTTGTTGGCTAAAAGAGACTCAACAATTCACTATCATAAACACAAGTGAACTAACACTGAATAACAAATTTCTGGCTAAAAGAGACTCAACAATTTTCTATCACAATAATCGTTATTCCATACTTTTAGCTTGATCTAGATTTGCCTGAGAATGACAAGTCATATGCTCTGACGAAGACAACCATTGCAAAGTTGATTGAATTTTGAAGAGACTGAGCCCAATTGCAAACCCTAATTGTTGGATTTTCCCTTCCAAAAGATTGGGCACCCCTGGGCACTTGGGGCTCTGAAAAAATTCCAGACTTAGAAAAATTTCCATTACTTTCATGATTTTCACTTCATCTTCTGGTTGAAAATCCTCTGTTTGACCTCAAATTTCAGGTGACTGAATGATCTGATGACTGCACTTTCAGACTCGTTGCGGAGCTAGGAGGATTCTGAACAACTTTTTCTGGGAGCTCAAACCCTAATTTCACCATTTATGCCCTAAAAAGATGGGCGCCTATCTCCTCTTGGGGCACCCATGTCAAGTAGTGTTAGTCAATTTTAAGTGGATTTCACCTTCCTTCTTCATTCAACATGCATGTTCATCATTTGATATTTTGTTCAATGCTTGATCATTGAATCTGACACTTGGTAGCTGACTGACCTCCATTGATGGCTTTGGAACTCTTAAAATGCTTCTAAAAAAGTAGAATAGACCCACTAGGGAAAAATTGACCTTTTTGAGATTCTGACTACACTAGCCTGATATGGAAGTATTTTGAACCAATCAAAATCAGTTTGGACCCTAGTAGACAAAATTTCTATTTTTAGAAAGTTTTGCCAGTATCCGTTTTGAAAGAAACCCAAAAAAAATTTCTATTTTTAGAAAAATTCTAAAAATAGCAGTTTTCCTAAAAAGTAGGGATGAAAAAATGAGATGGGTTTTGTAGACTTGGTCGCTTTGAGCAAAACCAGATCGTCAGATTTTGGAAATTTTGAGTTTTTACCCCTCATGCAAGACATGCAAACCCAAATTTTGACCTTTTTGACAGATTTAACAAGACTTTTACTCATTTCTTCAAAATGTGTAAGTGTAACAAAAATTTTAATTTTGGGGTACAACACTCAGTCAAACCCCATGAATAGTGTTCCCACTTTCACAATGGCAATGTCAATGATCAAACCTTGAATGGAAAGGAAGGAAATGATGAATGAACAATTTGCTGCAACTCACCACCCTTCAATGGCTTCCTTGAAGGACGAAGTCAAACTCATCATTTCAATGGAATTAGATCCTGCTTGCTTTATTTACTTGAATGCATGAAGACCTACAACACTTGTTAGCCTTCACAAGACAACATGAACACACATAAACTTTGACATGATGTTAGGATCTTGCTTGCTACTGCAAATGACATATAATGGTGCTCTTGAATGCTCTTGACAATAATATTTGCTCTTGAATGCTCTTGAATGCTCTTGACCATTTGTTGGACTCAAGCAACACTAAGAGGGGGTGAAACAGTGTTGAGAAATTTTAAACTTTATTAATATGTCCTTTCAAGTGCTTAAACATTCAATCAAAAGAAAGATGAATGAACATGAAACAATAAGCCACAACACCATAACACAAGGATTTTTAATGGAAATCCTGTTAGGGGAAAAGCCACGGTGGAGGTCAATCCACAATTTGAGTACTCAATATATAAGTGTTTTACAAAATAGGAATGCACTTGCATTCAAGCACACTACCTAGAGCTCATTGCTCAAAATAAGGAAGGCTTACTACCTTACAAGAGATTTGGATTACACTACACCAAAGGATTGAACTAAGAAGATAACATCTACAAATGCCTAATTATAGTTCTAGTTAGGCTCATAGATCAGATTCTGGACCTTATGTCAGATTTTGTAGTTTGCTCTGCTCTGCCTTAATTAACTTTACAAAAATCCTCTTCTGCACAAATAAAAATTGCTCAACTGATCCTTTTATTTTCACACACACATCAACACATATTGAACTAACACATATACACATCAAAATGAATTAACCGATATCATATATATATATATTATACCAAGAATTCAATTGTTATATGTCGGCTTCAATGAAATAGAAAATATCTTCCAACTATCTGCTCAAATCATGAATAAATTTTAATGCACATCCACCAAAGTCGGCCATAGCATAGTTAGGACCCAAAACAAAATATTCAAACACAAAAATACTTTAAACAATTCCATCTTAAACATCTGCAACACCAAACATTCGCTTAGTCGGCCTTTATATACTGATAAACAAAAAATCAAACAACCATATCTCCTAACTCGTACACCAATTGATGCGACAACACAAAACTTGAGAGTAAGACATTTCATATGCCCAATGACCTTTCTTGAGATCCACAACCAAAACTGATAACCTAGTAATGCAAACCACTTGACAGATTCAACTTCAACTGGATACCATGTTCTTCAATCTACCTTCTGGTATAATCAGATACTATAGTGCGGACCAGATCAATGACTTCAGTTACCATCAATGACAAAAATAGAAGCCATATGCCAACAGTTCAAGCTTAGTCAAATAATCTACACCATCTTCCAAATTATTGGGACTGAGATTAACTTTTGATAGACCACCAATATTGTCAAGAGCACTAGATACAAGAATGTGTTTGAGTTTTACCATATATCTGAGTGCCACAAACTTCTTAATTACTTTTGTTCTTTGATCCTAAAGGGAAAATAATTTGTCCTATAGCTGCACAAATGTAGGACCATCTCTGATTGCTCTTGTCATCTACCAAGCAGTTATACATATTTTCTTGAGTACTCATTCGAGTTTCACTCTTCCTTATTTCATCTCTTATAGTTAGTGTCCTATTGGACCAATTCAAACAAAAAGAAAGCAAATCTTGAGCTTCTTTCTCATATTCTTGTACATCCTTTAATTCCTTCACTACTATGTGATGTGCATCTACACATTTATTCTTGATATCTTCTAGATTTTCTTTTGTAGACCTATTTCCAGTCTATACTTCTAGTCTGGTGATGTAAGCTTTCAAAGAGTTAATCATATTCCTAAGATTTTCCAAAAATGATATATGAATCAAAGCTGGCACTGGGGATCACTTTCTACAGCTCTTTCAATGCTTCTTGAATCTTTATGCTTTCATGCTCATGTTGAACTCTCTCTAATTCACGTCCTTATGATATTTCTTGTTTGATAACATCACCTTCTCTCTTCTTTCTTGTTCTGGTTGCACTATTGGAGGCTTCAATCATAGAAATTTCTTCTACATTAGGGTTCTTAGGGATTTCTAGAAGAAACTTTGCATAATGATCAATCTCAACCTTAGTTACTTCATAATTCAGTTAAAAAATCCACACTAATTTGGATTCAACTACCTCCATATAACAAAAATATGTAGAAACTAGGAAATTAATATTTCTGGAGTACTTCTCAATCACATCTTATGGAATTCTTGACCTTTTATTCATCCTTGCCTAAAATTTTCCAAAGAATGCAACAAGAGTATCCTCTTAAGCATCCAATCCACCAAGATTTTCCATGTAGTTCCTAATCTAATGAGCTATAATTTCTAAGTTTGTCCATTCTATCCTTCAAATTACCGGTAACTCTTTCATAAAGTAAAAGAGTAAACGAACTATTAGGGTACCATACCGGAATGTGCTTTTCTTATTCTTCTTGATCTCTTTTAAGTTCTTCAATAGATGCAATCGAAGTAGCTCACAAAGGTCATAATCCATTCTATTCCTAACCATATCAAGAGCAATGTAAACAACAACAGTAGAAACTGTGAAGTCACTGCTTGATAAGAAAACTTTGTGACCAATAATCATTGCAACATACTGAATGACCAGATCTTCAATTGTATTCAAAATGAGTTATTTTCCTTGAAGGGTTGCACCAGTCATCTCAATTATCTCTTGTTCATCAACAATCTTTCATCTGGGAACTAGTCTGGAGGAACAAAAACCAATTACATCTCTTATAAATTCTTTGGTTATCATGTGTGCTTTATCAATCCAAATAGATTCATCACTAATCCCACTTAAATCCATTCAAATGTATTTCTTATCGAATTCAAACAATGGGGCTTTCCACCATATATTGTACTTCTTTTCAACTAATATTTTATATGCATCACAATTTTATTCCAACACATTCTTCCATAAGATACTTAACCGAACCAGTCACATTTCCTCAATTTTACTATATACGTATGCATAGATATCCTTAGTAGATAATACTCTAGGAAGAATGCTAGAAAATGTACCAACGGCTTCTTCTGATAGATTTTTCAGAGAATACTTCCTTAGTTTGATTTGCAATCTATCTAAAATGTTCACAACCTTTGAATTATCCATGGCATAAAATTGAAAGATGTTTAAGAAGAATACCTCTATAATTGACAACGAAGAATAGGATTAGATTTTCAACTTCCAGAGCATGCTTGGAATCCACTTCAATTTCCTCTTCCTTCACTAAATCCTAAAACTCTGCTGCATGAAATTGCTCTGGTTTCTTCAGGCTTCTTCTGCATGCTTCTCCTTTTTCACAAATTCCTTTTACTAAATGCGATTTCCTTGATACTTTTGAATTTATTTCTTTCATCCCAGGTGCTTCTACAATAAATGGTTCAAATTGCAAGTAGATCACCTTGGAATTCATGTACATTTCCATCCTTTCAAATTTTGTGAACTTCATTCTTCACGTGTCTGAGAAATTCCTTTCGCATGAAATATTGAATTCGTAACCTTATTAAATGCACTTCTATCATGATATGACATCATATATCGATGAGGGGTTTATTAAATATTTTTTATTATTGTACCCCCTTAAACATTGCCTGACTTAAATTTTGATAGGTGTATCTTCACCAGAGGATGACATAGATAAAATTGATGATTCTGATTTGGCTTTCTTGAATTCTCCTTCCTTTCTCCAAATTCTCTTCATTTCCATCCTTACTTCTTCCCGATCAATGATTGGTTCATATCTCTTTGCTAGATAGTTATTTTTTATCCTTTTGTTTCTTTAGTCTCTAGTAGAATGTTCTAGATTACTACATTCATGAAAAACAACATTCTTCCATCCATATCTTCTTTTATTCAATCTATATTTGCACTGATTAGCCTTGTGTACAAACAAGTTGTAGTGATAACAATAGCCATTAAATAAAAATGTTTTTTTCAACATTTGAATTCTACATTGCACAACCTTATGTCCAATCTTCTTGCACTCAAAAAATTTGTCAGAGAATGATAAAGTATCATTCATTCTTCTTTTACAGGCATTTATCCTAGGACCAAATTTATTGCAAAAACAACAGACACCATTAAAGGATAAATACCTTTGATTATTAGGTTATCTAATGAGAGTCCTTCTAGTATTCCTTCTATGATTCTTGAGTTGTCCATCATTGCATTGAGTCTTCATGTCAGGAGTTTGATCTACCTTTGAATTTTTTCCTTCTTCAAACCCTAAACCACTTTTATCCATTGTAGGTCTCTAAGAAAAAATCAACTCATTAAGCATTGAAGTGCTTGCCTTGAATTTATCCTGAAGTCTTTTTTCCTTTTCCAAATCTGATTTCAAAATTTCCACTTCTTGCTCAAGATTTGTACATTCATCCACCTTCCTTTGAATTTTGGTTTTCTAACAGTCTTCAATTCTTCTCTTTTCTTCCAATTGCTCTAGCAGTCTACTAATATCATCATGTGCCTTTTTTAATTAATCACTGATTTCTCCATATCTTTCCCTTAGATCCTTAATGCACCTATTTTCTTCTAAATGCTCAGTAGAGATTACTTCTAGAGGAATAAGAAATATTTTGTCTTCCATAAACTCAAATTCTAGGACCTTCCTCAAGTTGTTAAACTTCTTCAGATGAACCAAGCTCTGATACCAATTGTTGGTTATCCAAAATACTGAGAGGGTAGGGGTGAATCAGTATTCCATTCAACCATTTAGATGTAAACCACCCAATTATTAAAGCACATATGACTACAAACTAGAATAAAGTAATTTAAATGAACATCACTCCACAAAACACATCAACACTAGATTTTTACGTGGAAAACCAAAAATGGGAAAAACAATGATGGGGATTAGCTCACAATATAATATATCTGAATATAGAATATTATAGGGCTCACTACCAGGACTCACTATCCTTAAAAGGCTCACAACCATAATACACAATGAAATGGATAACCGCCAAGATACAAAAGAATATGGCTCACTACCAATAGTATGAATTGATGAGATGCACCTTCCATGTGTCGTGTTCAATTCCAATGAGGCTCTATATGTGAAGTATTGCACTGCATAGCAGTCACTTAACCATTCTGCTCTAATCCTTGACTTCTTCTACAATATACCACTCACAACTGATAAGTCATTTAGGCTAGCACACTCTTTTTGTCCACTAACACCACACCCACTTCAGCTCCAAAAAGGTCTTGTATATATACAAGTACATTTCATACATCAATTAGGTCGGCCTAATTGGATGTAAACAAAACAATCAAAATACCTCATGTCAGCACCATATAAGATTAAAACATTTTTATCCATGTAATGTATCATATCAAGTTGGCATAGATCTAAAAGAGATCCAATTAACATATACAAAGTATAATTATTGTTCTTAATACAAGTCATATATTAGGTCAACCAGGAATAAGACCTAATCACAAAAAATCCAAGTCAACACACACACTTCTTTAGATAAACACCTTTCAAATATGATATTACATCAATTTCTCATCATATTAACATCAAGGAGATTACCCTTAGAAATGCAACACCAGAATGTTCTTTCTAAGAAAATGTGGAGTCTCCCACACTGATATATAGAACAAAGATACAACTATAGTGTACAGAGTTAAACTCTATCATTGATAAATTTATGTATGCAACAAAAAAATCCTCAAGATCCTAGATATAGTTGTCTAAAAGATTCATAATAATGAGATTGAGAGAGCAGAGTCAAATCTCATCTTGCGGTGAATTTCAGACTCAAAAACTAACGAACTGGCTCAACAATATAGAATACTTCTGGTAGAGATTAGCTTCCGGTTATACCAAATATGTTTCCCACTATGTTTCCATAATATTGACATCAATGGAAACACTAGAATAATCAAAACATCCCATGTACACTTCATTCTCATGTTGCAAGGTTCCCACATTTCCAACAAGGTGCACATCAACCTAAGTTGATTTCAAGGAAACATGTGGATGAAACGCTGAACCACATAACCAGTCAAACCATAAACATATTTCTTATTGAATCAACATGATGCAGTCCCAAGTAGGATAGGTCATGACCCAAATCTATCACAACACATCTTCCATTATTGGTGTAGCCCCCCAAGCACATGATACAAGCAATGAAACAAGCCCCATCATTTAGGTATCCACAAATAGCCTAAAAAATCCAACTCAAGACACAATGTGATACCAAAGTGACCAATTAGAAAAATGTGGATCACTGGGGATGTTCCTTGAACATCCAAAAACACTTTCATACACTTCTTTCATACTATCATGCAATCAACAACCACCGTAGATGAAACAATAACATAAAACTATATTCCAGAGACACATAATGCTTAACCATGAGATATAACTTTAACATATCAACTTGTGGACCACTTCAGCACATGAGATTAGAATTGAGACACTACACAAATGTTGAGAGTACATTCACCAAGCCGTAGGAGTAGAGACATCAATGTGGATAAATGTGGAGCATTTCCCATACCAGTCTAGACAACCAACAACATTTCTAACCTTCAAAAATTCACAAAGATCTCCTTAGCAATACATGTGACAAAAATATAGGAGTATAACATCCACATAATATTGACATTGAATACTAAACCGCAAGACTAAAGCATAAAAAATGGAGTAATTTAGAGCATTCTCCTGGGTAGACTTCACTGCATCTTCCTAAACTAGAAACACTTAAGCAACTTGCAAAGGCCAGAACATCCTTTTAGCAACACATACTTCATTAGGAACATCAAGAGAGATCATAAGACATATTGTAGACCTTCAACAACATCTCTCTACTATCATTCATGCTTCTAATCCTTATCTAAATATATCATTATGAAATCAACTTTTTTGACACTAATAATACATTATATGAACTTCAACAACTCTTCTTTGATAAGGTATGACATCCAACCATGAAATCCAGAAATTCTTCTTTGATAAGGCATGACATCCAACCATGAACTTCAAAAATTATTCTTTGATAAGGCATGAATAAAACCATGAATTCATCACCAATTTTATCTGAAACTGAATATAACAATGACTAACAACATACTTCTCAAGTGCTAACACCAGTGAAAACCAAAAATTACTGTTGACATCAATGACAACAATTTCCAACGATCTCCTTAGTGTTGACATCAATGAAAATAACTATAAACATGTTCATTCTACACCAATCCCTAACAATAAGTATGTTCAATAGGCCTATATTAACGAACCCATCCAATACCCAACCTATGCGGTTGAGGTTAGTGATGTCCACCTACATTAAAGAAAAATGCTTGTTGGCCTATGATCTCAACATATTATAGAACTTCCTAATGAGGAACCAACAATTGAGACTAATGACCAACTAAATGAGAAACCTTAACAAAACAAGACACATGCATAAATTACAAACAAGGAACCACCATTCCTAGAGAGCTTGAACACTCAAATATTTCACCCTGAACCTTAATTTGACTTCTTAAGTCAGCTAAAGAATGTGTCAAAATACCTTCATTACCTTAATGCAACATATTCTTTTGTTGGTGAGATAGGGAGATGTTGTTGGATTCAAGAGAGGATTTAAAGACTCCATTGTCGTAGATTTCTCTTTGCATAGAAGCCCATGTTTTAGGGAGCTAGTGAGCTCCACATTTTGAGAGATAGTGAGCTAGTGAAGTCCATGTGAAGGGAGCTCGAGAGATTCAACAGAAAGAAGGTTAAAAGAGACCAAGAAGACATTTTTTTTTCAGGTTTAGAGGTGTGCTACAACAACAAGAAGATTGATGATTTCATGGTTTGATTGCAGTAGTGATTTCCATTATAGATTGTAGGGTGAAGATGTTAGAGGCTTGTGATAGAAGTCAAATTGAAGGAGATAATTTTTTTCTTGATAATTTTTGTTTTGTATTAGTCATATTTCATATTTGTAATGATTTTTTTCAGTCCATATGGCTACATAACCAATAATTTCAATTATTCTATGTAATTCTTGAATTTCTAGGAGATTTTGAATGAACAAAGAGCACTTCTTGCAGATTTTGTGTTGTTTCAAACCATTTCAAATTTGAATTTTTAGATTATTGTGAGTATTTGAATGAGGGTTGGTTTCTTACTTCATCAGTGGTATCAGAGTGGGAGTTCCTAAGTGTGTAGGCAGAGGTGTCGATGTGAGGCAGTTTGTACTAGGACCTGTGGTGGTGTGTGTGATTTGTGTGTAGATAGATCGTCAGATGTGAGGTAGTCTACACCAAAGAGGATGGGATGGGTCATGAGGAGGACCATTAGAATTTTGTTTTGGAACAATATTGGGAGGTGTAGAGGAGGGGGATTGGCTACTTTGAGACCCCAAGTCATGGGAGGGTCCTAAGCAACAAGCTGCCTTGATCTACCTCAAGCTTGCTAAATGATTTGGAAAGGTTAATAAGTTAATGTTGAAAAGGGAGAGAAATCTAGTTGCTAATGCCCTTTTGCTAACCAGAATGTTTTAGGGGGTCAAATGAGTTTATTCCCAAATTTTAATCTACAGCTTAGACAACTTATTGCGTGAGGATGGCAGCATAGGACACAAACTCCAATGCAACACATTGGCGTCTCAATGGGGCATTGGTTTCGTATAGATATAGGACTTCTGAGAAACATGAAAACACAAGGAATCAAACTAATAGATTGATTGATTGATTTTATGCTATAAAAAAATGTAAAGAAAGTATGAAAACAAAGTACAATAAGAATAATTCTTTAACTAGATATGCTTAAATTAACAAAGGAAGGCCAAGAAAGAGTTACCGAACTTCATGCAACTTGATTCTTTGAATAGCTCCAATTGGGAAGTTCCTACACACACAAGACCAAGGAAAATGTTGGGACTATTTTTAGAGGACTACCTTAGTCAATCCCCCACTTTGGTGTTTCCGCCTCCGCGGATAGCTAGATAGCAATGGTGTATAAAAAGATGATAAAAAGATGTGTAGAAATGGAAATACCAAGCAATAACATAAAAGGGAATGCTACCATGCAAGTATGATGATACAAAAGTGAGGGCTTATGGTGGATATCACCTTCACAACCACATGCTCTCAAGCCAAGTAGAGGAAGGTGTGAGTTGCAAGCTCTCCAACAATGTTGTTGCAACGAATGAAGTGGAGAATCCAAGAGACTAGTAGCTTGCAGCTACAATGGAGGTGGTGGTGAAGCTTGAAATTGTGTAAGTTGATCAATAAAGCATCAGGCATTTAGTAAACTGTGTTGGAATGGTGAAGAAGTTGAATGGAATGAAGGAATAAGAAATTTGAAAGGAAAAATGGAGGCAAAGCAACTATTTTGCATCGGTTAAGGGAGTAGGAGGAGTTATGATTCGCATCCAATGGAGAAACATAATGGCTCTATAGATTCTAGAGGTAGGAATCCTATCAAGATGGTAGTTTAGTGTGCAAACATCTGCATGCGTGCACGTCCCTGACAAAATTCCTTAACCAACATAAAAAGGCTACCAAGTGGATGAGGAAAGGTGGCAACTGTTAGAATTGCATCATCAAAATTACATTTTCTAAGGTGAAGGGTATGAAAATGGGGAATTCTCAAGGGGCAAAAATTCATGCCATTACAATTTTCTCACACTTTAGTAAGCATATGCATTAGTGAATGTGAGGTAAAATAGAGAAAAATCTAAAGAACATATACCTAAACTATTGAGGAAGCATAACACAATCTAACATGCTTGGGCATCTAGGAGAGAAGGTTCCACAAGTACTCAGTCCTATGGAAAGTGAACAAGATATTTACAAGTGCTCGGTCCTACAAAATTGGCTCCATGGGTGCTAGGTCCTACAAAAGGTGAACAAAGGCTCTATAGGTGCTCGGTCCTGCAAAGGAGGCACCATAGGTGCTCCGTCTTGGGGGAAAAAAATTAAAGGCTTCATAGAGTTTGATTGACCCTTATAGGTGCTCGGTCTTGCAAGGAAAGCTCGATGAGGTGCTTGATCCTCCGAGATTGATTGTAAAAGAAGCTTCACAGGTGCTTGGCCCTACAAAGCATATTGTTAATCCATAGAAAAAACATGTCATGAAAGAAAAAGTCACAAAGACAGACAGTTATATCTTAGAATAGACAATTGAAGGAGAAGCTTTCAAAGGGGTCCCTCGGAAACCCTTCGAGATTTCAAGGAGCCCACAAAAAGGGACACTCCATTTGAAAAGTAATGGATTCACTGGCCAATGAATGCACCTTATTGAATTTTGGAGAATTAGGAGCCCCCCTTAGGATGGTGCATGTGAACTGAAGAAGCACATGGCATCCTAAGGAAAGGAAGAAAAGATGTAGAGATATCATGGCCCATGATACATGATGAGATGTAGATGTGGAAATGTTGTCACACACATGAGGGACAATACATAGGCACCACAACATCAAGAAGCACACAAATAAGAGAGAAAGATAAAGAAAGAAAAATAAGCAAAGACAAAGAAATCAAGAGATTGAGGGATTTGGGAGTTTGGGGTCAGATCAATTCTTATAGGTAACTTGTAATATATATGTGAACGAAAGATCATCACTCACCAAAATTCCCAGATCTGAAGAAGATAATGTGAAAAAAAAATAAAAAAAAATCTTTGGGTCAACATGGAAGGGAGGCCTAAATTCCCCCAACACTTTGCATCATCCCCAATTATCAAAAGTCAAGTTACAACATATAAAATAATGATGTGACATATAGAAGTTTATACACAATTTCACTCTTGTATCCAAGCACCTACAAGGGTGACAAGGATCCTCCAGGAACACATAAAAATAAGCACGGGGGAAACACAACACACACACAAATCTAATCTACAGATAAAGAAGATGCACTCTCCTAGTCCTCATCATTCAAGAGGTTGTCGTTCTCCCAATATAGATCATTATATGGGGAGGGTAGACAAGCCTGCAAGGATGCGATAGTGAGGGGAGCACCCTCCAACTCTCCTATGGTAAGAGCTAAGGAAGAAGGCCCCTCAAGGTCTCCTTCACTCAACTCTTGTGAGGTAAAAGTCATTGATCTTGAAAAGATCAATGATAGATCTAGGACATCATCTACTGAGTTAAACATGCACTTAACAGGTGTTCCATGCGTTAACTGAGTAGGAGATGAAGGAGGTGCCTGAGATCCACCATCAATCTCATAAAAAAAGATGATGACAAACTTAGGAGATATCAGGGTTGCCTTCGTCACAAGGACAACACAAGCCAAAGCAGAACCCTCTCCTAGAGAAGGTGATCCCTTCTTTTGACCTCCATTGGAAGCAAGGTCATCCTCCAACTTATGCTTCAATGGAGGATGTGGAATTCCCACAGAGGAAGTGGAATGTGAGGAGGAAGAGGACAAGGCCGTAGTGGACACCACCATGGTGTTCAACATTTCCATAGGCCAAGAAAAGGGAGGGATGTCTCGAAGGGACATCAAAAGAGGGGGCTCCACTGAAGGAGTGATGAACACCTACACCATTTTGTGGTGAGGTTCATTAACATTTGTAGGAGGAGCCAAAAGAAAAACCAAGGCGATAGGGAATGAAGTAGAAGGAACAAAAGGGGGAGGCACAATAGGGGATGTCGAAACAAGAATTGCAAGCTCCTCTTTTTCCTTCTGCAAAGTAGCTTACTCAGCAGCCAAAGCCTTCCTCTAGCGATTACGCTCACGCACAAGTCAGTTTCATCAGCTTTGAGAACTAGAACTCATTGCTTGAGAAGGAACAAGAGGCTCCTATTCCTCCATAGGTTTGTCCTCCACAACTGTTGGACCAATGGAAGGGCAACCTCCTAGACAAGAGTAGGAGCAGGGATAATAGGAGAGGAAACCACAATAGGTGGAGAAGTAGACTCAGACACCTCAGCAACGGGACTCTTTCCATTTGCCACCAAAGAGCCAGGAGTAGTAGGAGACTACATAGGCTAATATGTAGGGGAAACTCCACGAGGGCCCCTCCCCTTACCATAGACAACGAGCCTCAACACCATGGGTAAGACAAGAAGTTCAAATACTTGATGCTTGGCCTTCTGCCAAGTAGGCACCATTAGACTCCCCATGCGAGGAATGGGAGCAGAGGTCGAGGGTGCCACAACAAGGTGAGAGGAAGAAGCATATGCAACAACAGAAGAAGAGGAAGGGTCTTGGATGTGAGCAGGCTTCTCCTTCCCCTTTTGTTGAGAGGAGGAGGCAACTTGTTGTTGCATGATAATGGACCCTTTGACCAAAATTGTGTAAGGGGAGATAGGGTAGGTCACCTTTGGCGCTATGCCCATGTTCTTGTATTTGACATAGGTGTGATACAACAAGTTCATCCTTGGAGGAAGTAGATTGACTCGGGCAGGCCAAAAGTGATCTAACGAGTAGCCCCATGCGACACCAAAGGTTTATACCTGATGTCGTGTACAATGTGCACAGAGCCCTCATGAAAAAAATTAAACACTTATGAATTATCAAAGCGACCACATTCATGGAAACTAGCCATGGGATGCCTAGTTTCACTTTGAACAAATCTGACTCCAAGATGATATCAAAAGGAGAATTTATAGTTTTCGGTCCTACCAGGACTAAGAGGGTGATGGAACCAATTGGAGGGTCTGAGATTCCATCGTGTGTATGTATTGTGCTCTTTGATTCATCATACACATCCTTATGAAATAAATTTATTAGCAGAGTCTCTTTTGTTATAACATTTGTGCATGACATGTGGGATCAACTAGAGCACTAGTCACGATGTTTTCGTTGATGCGAGCAGGAATGTATAGAGGAGAAGGTTCTTTGTTCATGTTTATAGGCAGGTCCTGCGATGTAAAAGTTATAGCGGGTGATCCATTCACAGGTCGAGCAAGAGGAATTTAGGTAGATGCATAAAAGAGGCCATTTTTACGTACTTCAAGAGGAATTCCTCAAGATACCCTTAAGGCTCAACAATCAAATAGTGACCTATCTAGATTTTGCTTCCCTATGTCTAGGGATCCTTCTGACTAAGTTGCTAGGGGTCATAGGTTGGGTTGCAAGGCTATGCACCCTACAACACACAAACCTACAACAATATAATGTCCTTAGCAATTTTTGGCCTTGTTTTCACTTTTTTAAGCCTTGGAAATTTCATCAAACACTTGTCATCCAACCTTCCTACTAGCTATTTACTTATGTGTTTTGTATTTTGTTTGTTTTGATGTTTGCATAAGCTAAAATGACCTCAAAGAAGTAATCTAAAAGAACGAGATGTAAAGAGAATGTAATTCAACAACTATTTGTACCCTTTCAATGAAGATGAGTGATTGAAATTGCATGAAATATGCACCTACAACTGATTGACATTATTACAAACATTTTCCATGCATAATCAAACTTGACTCAAACTGAAACTATCATCTACAACCAAAGTCATTAAGACAAATACGTGGAATGCAACTCCTCCTTCATTATATGATGCAAAGAATGATTATAATATGATTGCCAACTTGTGGCTTATAATGATACCAATTTTGAGAAATGAATGCAACTACAAATATGTTGTATAAGACAGCAATGCAAAATCTTCTCCAAATACAATATTTTGACTAGAATTAGCTATAACAATATTCTTAATGCACTACCAATACTCTATATGCAAATATCAAATGAAAGAACCTGGAAATCGACAGTTTGAAGGAGCTATGTTAGCTATACCAGCTCAATAGAATTCCTCCTAAATTTGTTCCTCTTGTCATGTAGCAGCACCTTCAGATAAGTCAACTATTGTCCACATATTCTCCAATTGATGACCACGATTTACTTCCCAATGAGTGTCTTCAAATGCATCGCCTGTGATGATCATGAAACGCATCTAGAAGTAGTATTTCCTTGAAGCCACGACTTGATAAATGGTTGACTTCCACAATTGTCTCTTTCAAAATCATCAAAACTTCACTTGTTTTGTCTTTTTTGCCAATGATTGGATATTTATATTTGCATCCCCTTTAAGAAGCCCGATATTTGATGTGCATCGCCCTTCCAAATATAAATTTGAATCTTCTGGAATCTCTTTCTTCAAAGTGCATCAGAAATATTAAGAAATTGACTTTAGTAATTTTATCATTATTGGCCCCAAACTAATCTTTGTCTTGTTGTTGAGTAAGCAACTCCTTTGTCCTGTTCTGATGCTGACGCTTTTTGTCTCTATCTTTGCCCTGCCAATGAGAAATATAGAATGTAAATTACTTGTAAGGAGTGCGTTGGAATTTTCTAAGTAGCTCCCAACTCTTCCTGCCTTTGTCATCTATGATGAAGGTATTAACTGTCATAAATATATTAAATTGAATTTTCACAATGATATACGCCAAGCCAATATTAAAATCCACTTTTTTCGCCCAAAGAATAATAATCCTGATAATGTGTTTATTTTCTGGAATATTATTCAAAATCACTTTTTCCTTTTCCAAATATTATTTAGAAATATTATTCAAGAATAATAATAATTGAAAATACTTTTAAATGCTTGAATAATAAACTTTATTTTGTAGATAGATAAATACCTCAAAATAATGCAATAATAAACCAGCTATTGCATTAACAAAAATTCTCATTTAAATTTGCAATAATACATCAGCTATTGCAAACCCTCAAATAATTAGCTTCTCAAATAAGCAGAATATAGTCGATAATCTCCAAATTTGGTTGAAGACCATTAAATTTGCAATAATACCTCAATTGTTGCAATGATGATGCGATAATAAACCAACTATCACATCAACTGTCAAAAGGGAAATAATACAAAAACTATTGCACTTATCAAGTTCTCCAATGAAGTGTCTGTAGAAATCCTGGATGGATAGGGTTGATCTTTCACAACCAAAACTGGCACTCTAGAGTCTTTAAAACCTCAAGTGAGCAATGCAAGAATCAACTTATACCACACAGGTATGACAAATAGAAATAATGCAAGACATGATCCTAATGGCTTGCAATCAACTCCTTATAAAGAATTCTCATTCACCTCCAAGAAGCTTCTAGAATAAAATATTATTTTATTCTTTTAAGTGACTTTATGATTTATTCTATTATTTAGTCACTTTATTAAATTAATTAAATATAAGTGTTACCCAATTTTCACCTACGGGCTCAATCAAGCAAGGCATCTATGTTGCAGGTGTTCTTGAAGGCCAACTGGGGCATTCACATCAAGAGATAGGTCATGCATCTGATGACATTTCATAAGGAACTCATTTGAAAAGTATGCCTCAGTCAAATTTGGTGTAAAATCCATCAGGGAAGAAAGTCGGCAAGACCCCTCTGTTGTCTTGCCGACTAGTAATGCGTTCTATTTGTCTGAAATACCAGTCATCGAGACATTCGGGGCGCCATAAGTCTTATGTATCTCTCCACTTGGGATGTCTCACCGACAGTAGCTCACAAGGTTGGCACCAGGGGAAACGGTTTGCCTTCGGCATGAAGTCTCAGTAACTAATGAAGGGTCTTACCAATAGCGAGCTCACTGAAGGATTTTTGCCTTCGGCATAATGTCCTGCTGAAGGACGTAAGGTCTTGGTGACATAGGAGGCATCATTTGCAAAGGTCTCGCCGACCAGTGGAGCCTCCCAAAACAAAAGGAGTTCACCAAAGGGAAAGGAATTCTACATGATGTCTTGACAAACGAAGGGGGGTCCTGCCGACAGACAATGAACCAAGCTCGCCAGGAGTTGAGGCCTTCACCATGTGGTCCTAGCAACTATTTGAAGTCTCGCCGAAGTGGATTGACTTTGGTATGATGTTGTGTATTCATTAAGAGGTCTCACTAACTAACAGAAGGTCTCTCCGACACAAATGACATCGGTGCAGCTTCCAGCTGTCGGAGTAATGTCTTGCCGACATGGTGTGGTCTCAGTGATGGAAACAGGTATCGGTATGACTATGGAGCTCGCCATAAGTCTTCCTAAATTTCCAGTGTCTTTCCAAATGAAGAGGAGCTCAGGGAGATGTCGAAATGAACTCAAAAAAGGGTGCGGAGATCAATGAAAGTCTCACCGACCGAGCAAGCTCTCACCGAAGTGGAAATGGAGTTCACCAAGAGGTTTGAGTTTGCCATGTTGTCTTGGTGAATGAGGATGTCTCAGTGAAGTGCGATGTCAATGAAGAAAAAGGAGAAGCTTTGCTGTGACATCCTAGCTTACTGGTAGAATGTCTCCCCGACAGAGCAGAATGTGCACGATAAAGGGTCTTCCCGATAGCGATGGTCTTGGTGACCATAGAGGCAATATCAGTATGAGCTTTGAAGCTCGATAAGAACTCTCATTGATAGTTCCATGTTATGCCGACAGCTGTAGAGGGGCCACAATCGCATCAGTGAGACACTTCCAGTGTCTCACTAAGATGCAATTATGATTGAACGGGTTTTGACCATCATGGAATCCATGTGGGATGTTCCCAACCAATCAAAGAGAGCCAAAGATGAACCATTGAAATTTTGACTGATTGATCCCTCGACAAAGAAGATCAACGAAACAAAGGAAATGCAAATCTGCTTTGAAGTTAGAAGCATTCAAGGAAGCTCGGCTGAGGAGGTTCAAGGAGGACACGAGGACCAGAAGTAAATGTGTTTGGTAGCTACAAAAGATCTAAGGGATTCTCTGGGGAATGTCTCTTCACTGACATGAACAACAAAGACACATAGGGGTGTAACCTTAATTTTAGGAAAAAGATCTGGGGGGATTTTTCTAAAAGATCGATATTTTGTAAACCCTAAGGGGCTGAGATCTTT